>VWZW01002576.1:924053-1212819 GCA_013397115.1 Edolisoma coerulescens
CATAGAAGTAACCATTTTGGTATTCAGTGGCAAAACTGGCCCCTGGGAGCTTTCTGGTTGATGTGCAAGGACTAAGTGTCAAGGAAAGCATGGGCTATAAGAGCATTGCATTCTGTGATTTGCAGTTTCAAAATGTGCACTGACTTGAACATACCTGTGCGTCACATGGGGAGCTGCCATAACTCTGGAGGGAAGAAATGGAAGCTTAATGTCAAGTGAAAAAGTGTGTTTAAGCTTTTAATAGCAAATTTAAAAACAAAGATGAGAGAAGGAATGTGTTCAGAATAAATTAGTTAATTTTTAATAGTAGCACTTTGCTTTGTATCAGCTGGGATTATAAGGTGGAGCAACGATGGAAAGGAAGAGTGCCTTGATACCCTCCAATGGATGCCTTTAATGCAAAGAATTCTGCTCTTAGATCTGTTACACTTTTAGACATTTTGCTCTTTGTGCCAATTTCCTTCATTCTGATCAGCCAAATTTAGACCTCTGTCCCTCAGCACCTCTAGCCAGGGAATTGATTTGAACTTCACTGTCTGCTTACATTGAGTTCAGCATGTTTTGATTTTTCTCCTCTGTTTTCATGCTATCATTCTCCCTGTTTCTTTCTGTTTTGATAATAAAGCCAATTTAAGGCAGCCTCTGTCAGTGTTATCCAATTGTGATAACCACAAAAATTCAGTTATTTTCTATTCTAGGCAGTAAAGATGCAGTTCTGTCTCTGCACCCTTGTTACACTAACCTTTGCCATGAGGATTCCAATTAATCAATAACAGTGAAGTTATAGGCAGTCCAAGGAAGTCAGAGAACTATTTTCTGGATTTTTGGTGATAGATAGGAGTAAAATTTCCATACCCCTGAAATAATCTGGCCATCCAAAAGATCACCCAGATGTTCAGGGAGAAGAAATTTTCTTATGTGTGAAGGGAATAAGGAAGGGACAGGCATTGAAAATATTATGGAGAGAAAAAGCCATGAATATTATGAGAAGAAAAACAGCTGAGAGCTTTTAGGTCCCCACGAACTGTGAACGTGTTTCAGTCACTGTGGCAGTGCAGAAGTTTCAAATAGTAAAGAAGATAGAGCCAGCAGTGATTGCATCTTGTTAAAGAGATTTCAGGAGTAAACAAGTGCCAGGTGTCATTGGCCCCTAATGTCAAATCCATTCTAACTTTCAAAACCAAGAGCTTAGTCATAGTGTGTATTTTCTTTGATCCAGATGTTGTTAAAGAATGGGAAAATACAATTTTGTTACTAGTATTTAGTGTTTTTCAGCAAATGTTTTCTGTGTGAACATAAGTATTTATTGCCTGACTATATTTCAATATGGTTTGTTATTTATAATTTAGCTCACATATCATTGGCCTGTAGAAGTTGTAGATCTGTATTGAGCTATCAGCAGAGGTGAGTTAATGGCAAATTGTTCTGGATGACACATCCATATCTTTTAATGGAGTAGAAATCAAAGGATGCGTTTTAATCCCCCATCCAGCACTTTCAGTTTTAACTTGTACAAGACAGGGTCTGCAGCCCAGCAGCTGCACTGATCAGATTCATCTGAGAATTAATTAGTGTCCCAGGAACCCTTTATCATAGACTGTGAGTCAGTGGGACAGTGAAGTTCAGTTTTCCAGTCTGTACCAGTCTATTTTATTACAGACATTGGAAAAATAAATGAAGTTTTTGAAAGAATGTGTTTCTGGAAATGGCAGTGGAACTCTGCAGAAATATATATAATATTCTATTTTTGGTACTTGCACCTCTTTCTATTTGTTTCTAAGCATTAATCAGGACAGGCAAGATCTGGAATATAAATATGAAAGTTAATTTGTGTGTGATTTTTGTATGATGATGAACATGAACTGAGAGGTCCTGTGTTTTGGGCAAATGATTCTGAATAAGAAAACAAATGCATCAAGAGAAAGCCTGTCATTTTCATATGTGTGCATGAAAGGTTGGGATACTTAATTTATTAAATCTAGAATGTAATCCAGAAGTATATTTATTACATCAAGTCCCTGAGGCATGAAATTCTAATAGTATTATGCATCTTTTTGCAACTTTGTTTTTCTCTGAATTTTAAGGTTTATTGCTTTCTTCCACTCCTGAAAATATTTGGTGAATGTTTGGCAAATGCCAAATCATTGAACTAAAGTTTATTGACATCAAAAAGAATTAGTCTCTCCCCAGCCTAACAGGAAAGTGTTGTTTACCTAACACTGAAATTGTGTTCTACAATTTGGCTCATAAATATGCTTTGAATTTGAAAGAAGCACTTAATAAGAGTGTGTAAACAGTACCTCTGCAAGCAAGCTGTTTCTTTGCAGGTAAAAATAATAATCTGCTGCTGGTTTGTAATCCATGGACTATGGAATTGTCTGGTAACTTTTACAGGTTATTTTGCTGAAAATATTTTATTACAATCTACATAGTAAATTATGTTGTGACTGAATACTTGAGCTTCAAGGGACAATTAAAAGAAACTTTCAGCTGTGTGTGTAAGTTAATGAAAACTTACCTCAGCATGATTAAAGTTTTTGGAAAGGTGTTCTTATACCAGCTGTAATTCTGTCTGAAGGATGCAGCTTAGCATCATTGAGGCATTTCAGTTTGTCCCTTTCTTTTCCATCCCCTAAAACGGGAAGATCTCCAGCACATGTCTCAGCTCATAGGTTGACACCAGAAATACTGAGCTCTGTTGCATCATGATGCGAATTTATGCTTTCAATAAGCAAAAATATTTCCTTCCTTTTTGACCAATATTGCCATTCCAAACCAAAATTATTGTGCATTTAGTGTATCTGGCTCAGACTGCTGTTCCAGTGCAAATGAGCATCTCCTCTGATGTCAGTATCCTTGCATGAGGTGATTGCTGTAGAAAAAATACTTTGAGTACAGTAGGTGTCATATGATTGTTTTCCTGGAGCAATTTTGAGTGTTATCTCCTTTTGTTGCTTATAATCTGCAAGTAAAAAAAATATCTAAAGTTTTTCAAGCTGTAGGAAAAAAAAAAAATCTGGTTTAATGCTTTGTGTGGACTTATGCATTGTTGTAAGCTATATGTATTTTTATCACAGAGGAAATCAGGGGGAAACAAAAGCTCTTAAAAACAGTCTTCGTGCTCTCCCATGAAAAAACTTCCAGCAGGGATTGTTGACAAAGTGCTAAGTAATGTGAGAAAAGGTAGCAGAATGCAGTCTCATTGTAATTAGCATTTCCTGTCAGAAAGTCTTTCTTTAGGAGTGTAAATTGTTTGAAATGAGTAGTTTTAACTTCATTTTTTGAGAGAGCTAAATGGAATTTGTTAGTGAGACATTGCAATGAGGAACAGGAGGAGGTTTTTGGTTTTGTTTTAGTACTTTTCAAGTGGTAGAGGTAGAAATCAGAGATCTGAATGTCCTTCTAGAGCAACTGGCCTAATTCTGAAAAAAACCCCAACCTTTCCTGATGTTTACATTAAGTGTTCTTTCTGAATGTCTCCCTTAAATTTTTTTCTATGTGATCTCTGGACTCTTTAACCTTTATAATGCTCCTTTACTTCCTTCCTAAGTATCTTTGCAATGGGTTCCTACTGGTGTGGTATTGTGCTCCTCTCAGTTCAGAGCTTTATTTTCATTTAACACTCCTAGAAAGCAGGCTAGCAGTCTGTTCACTACCCCATTGCCCATTCACATGCCCAGTCAGGCAAATAATGTATTTATGCCACTTTGCAATGACTTTTACCCATCTTTGGACGAGTACCTTCATAGAAATGAAGATATAACAGCCAAAATGAGAATATGTTTTCCGGACCCTTACAAAACCTAACATTCTTTTGTGTGTCCCACCCCAAGCATTGTGAAAGATCAGATGTGAATTGCATTTTGCAGAAATACAGATTCTGACCCACCTACTCTTCGGTAAACCTCTTGAAACTGTTGGGCTGCTGTGCCAAAAATAGAAGTGTTTGTAGCAGCTGTTGAATTGAACAGGCTGGAGTGTCTGCTGGGGAAAGCATGCAACAGTTAGAGGGACAAAAATCACAGCAGCTGAGACAGACAACTAGAACAGTCTAAGAGTCCTGGGGTGTGTGAAGAGGCAAAAATGTTGGATACATCACAAAGGACAGATTATGAGACATCAGTGAATAGAAATCTGTCCTATTAAAATCAGTAGGACCAATTTGCAGGGTAAAGTGCTGTTTAACATGCACCAGCTGCTGCTGCTTCCCTTATCACACTATACGACGCATTCTGGGACTGTCAAATTTCCTCCCAGTCATGTATTCTTGTCAATATCTCCATTCTGCTGGGCTGCTTTGGGATTTATCTTTTGTTTTCATAACCTTTCTGAGACCTCTCCTTTGATTTCTCTGGTTATGTCTTTTGCTGTATCTTCTTCTTTTCTTCCATTCTTTGTAAGAATCAACTCTACATTATTCACCTTATCATCTACCAAGGGTGATTTAGGGTGTGTAATTAATTTTAAGCAGTGAGCTAGCTCTCAGAAAAAGCCCAAACATATTTATTTTGTAATATGTTTTAATCAATCAGCTACAATTTAGAGGCCTTACATGCAGAAGAATTTATGTGGTAGATACAGCATTAGAAAACCAGATGGCAAAGAACAAAGTGAAAATACAGCAGATAGATAATGGATGATAAGCAAATTAAATAAGGTTTGAAGGATCTTGGGGTCTAACTGTAAATTTAGAGAGGGAAATACCTATTAAGCTAATTTTATCCTTTTCATACTACATTATCTCATTTTATTTATTTTTATTTATTTTAATTTTGCTCTTTCAAATAATATATTCTTGGCTTTTTCTTGTTTGGAATGATTAAGTTTTTTGCTGAAACACCATCACAAAATATATTTCTTTTTTTATGATGCAGTTTCATGAAGGACAGGCTAGAAGTTTAGAGTCTTCTGCATGAGGACTTACTCCTGTTCTGCTTAAGTACCAATATGAAGTATTATTCCTTTTTGATGTTTATCAATGAACACAAGGCAATAGAAAGAAAGTCCTCTCTTAGAAATTTGTTTATTTTAATGTCTGTACCTGTAATTTCTCCAGAGAAAAATAGTTACTACCAAACTTTTCCCACATAGCTTACATTTACTGTACATTGACTTGTATAATGCATTAGAGCAGATGATAGATTTGTCACGGAGCTCTGTTTACACTACATTTGAAGCCATTCAGCTGTAAAATCAGTTTAAGAAAGAGTGAAGTTGATTTCTTTACATGATTTACTTGGCTTTTCTTTTTCTAACAACAAGGTTCATATTGCAACAAATATATTACCTTCTATTTCTGGAGAGAGAAATGGATTAGCCACCGAATGAAAACAGACAGTTTTGAATTCTTAAAAAAACCCCAAACCCAAAAAACCCTACAGCAAAACTCACAAAACCTAACAATAACTCCATGACTCGAATCAGCAATGCCGAAGCTGTTATCTAAGAAATGGAATCCTAGAAAGAGAAATATATTTTGAAATGCATTTAGAGTAAAAAAACCATAATAGCAGTAACAAAACAACCCCACGTCTATGCTCACATTGGTGCTCATTTTGAAACTTTCCAAAAGTTGTGGCAAAAAAGTCATCTCCTAGAACAATGTCTCTATGGCCCGTTCTTTGAAGTGACCAAAGCCTGGTTTGTTTTTTTTTTTCTTAATATTGGTGTGCAACAGGACATGTAAAATATATCAAAAGCTGATATAAGCGTTACAAAATTTCTCTTTCACTGGCCTGAATTAACTCACCAAGAGAACCTGAAATCTAAATCAACCTCCAAGGATGTCAGCGGTTGTTATAGTCACAATTTTTAGCACCCTTCCAAGGCAGAGAGCTGTATATGCAGATAGAGCTGTAGCTGGGAGTTATAGTCCCCTGTAGCAAATAAACATAGGGGAAAAGCCAAGAGTTCCAATGATTCGTACAGCAGAGGCTTCTAAATTCTTCATGAGCAGCATGTTTTTTGTCACTTGAGCCTAACTAGGTCACATAACCATAAAAGTGGCAAGCTTTGAAAAATCTGAATTTCTTTAAAGTATGGTGAGATTAAATCCAAAGCCTTGGATCTGAAAGATGTTCATAGACATGACAACGTGAGTGTCTGTGAACCTTACAAGAGCAGGAACAGCTAATACTGCATGAGCATCAGCTCTGATGAGTAGCTAGCTTTGATTGGTTTTGATTTTCAGTAATCTATTCCGCTCAATGTTTAGAGTATGGATGGGCTTTATTGCCTTGAAGGATTATAGACTACCTTTTCTAGATTAGTGTAGGCACCTGAAATAATTAATTTGAAACCCTGGCAGTTTAATTTCATATAAAAAGTTCCCTTTTCTCTCAAGATTCCATAAGAAAGAAATGCATAATATACTTTTTCTTTAATTTTTTTTTAAAGTTCCGGTTTATGAGAGTGGTACCTAAAATGGCAAAATAAGTATTTCTACAAAGTCCAAATCAGAAATTAGACTATGCAGTCATGCAGTAGTAAAACATAGACTTAACAGCATATGTTTAAGTAGAAAGGTCTTAGTAAGATCAAGTTTTCCTCCCTCTACCTCAAGAATTTTATTATAGGCAGTTTTTCTTGCATCTGTGAGGGCACACAAAGGCAGGTGGGTAAAAATCAAAACTCTAATAAAGTACTCTAGGATAGATTGAAGTGTGCAATAAGGAAAGGTATCAATAAATCTCTTAAATATTACATGGGTGTTATCAAGCCGTAAGATATGTGTCAAGCAGTGATATAAATAGCTAAAGTAAAGATGAAAGTGTCTTGGTTCTCTCCAGATGTGTGGTGGAGCAGTCCCTCAGCGATGCTGCTCCACTCTTTTTTCCTTCTGGCGAAAACAGGACTGACAAAGCAGGAGTCTCTGCAGCAGCAGCTGTAAGAGGGTTTTGGTTTTCACAGATTTCCACCCAGGAGGAAAAGCAGCTGCAGAACTCAGCAGGAATACACTTTGGGATGAGGGTTATCACTTGCAAGGGCTGGCAGCTGTCTGATATGGGGCATGTAGGATGAAGAGTTCAGAGTATCAGGGTGCACACTGACCTTTCCTCCTTCTTTCACTCACACATGTGACATCCTATCTCCTTAAAACTTCATTTCATTATGAGCCTCGAAGTTTTGCTTTGCAGAACTGGTCTGGGGAAGAAATATGGCTACAACAGTAGCAACACCAGGTGTGGTTGTCTTGAATTTTTTTTTTTTTAAAGTACAGCAAAGTTCTACAGAAATTACCTCTTTACTGTCTTTGTCTTGTCATAAAGTACTTCAAATAATGAGGACAGTTGCATATGTGAGGGTTTTGGAATTTTTTTTTTTTTCAGAAACCTCTTAATTGTCAACCTGATAATGTTGTTTTAATGCATTAGCAAAGTTCAGCTTGTTTATAATATGTCATTATGATGTGACATATACCACTAATGTTTATAATTTTCTAAATTAATATGCAACTATTGTAACCTCAGAGTTGAAATAGCTGTTTACAAAATCAGATAGATTGTTTACATAGGTACATTAAAAGAAAAGGAAATTTCAAGTATTCTTTACTGTTTTAAGGCAAAAAACCCCCAGCTTTATGTTTCAAAAATGTCTATAACAGTAAAGGATATACATAAGTGTAGACTGCTCTATAAGAATCATAACCCGAAGAGACACTAGAAGTAGTTTGTTGATATGTATTCATAGCTTAAAGGTCTTGACAGGTTCTGATAGGTAATTTTTAACAATTCCATTGCATACTATGATCTCTGCTTTGACATTCATATCTGAATCCAAGTCTTGAGACAAGGCAACTCTGTAATTTCTATAATTTTATTAAAACAGAATTGAGATAATTTTTTTTGCATAATGTAAAAATTAATCCCAGACCTCTTTGCCCCAGAATGTCGTATAGGTAAAAGTGCACTTTCAAAATGATGAAATTAACTAAGGGAATAAAATAGTTTTTGAAAATTCAAACACGTGGTGAAGATACCCTTCTAGCTCAGAAAAATCCTTGCCTCAGGTAGTTGGGGTAAGAGGCTGCCAATATAGGAAATATCACTGTATCCTGTTTTTATTCTCTATTTAAATAATCTTTATTGGTTAAATCATCACTATTAGTCGTTTCCAGAGATAATATCCTAGACTAAATGGACCTTTAATCTGACCCAGTTCAAGCACAAATATCTTTTCTTGGTAACTCTGTCGAGATGTGGAATATGGAAAAGGTTCACTTATCACCACATAAGGACTGGATAGTGCAGATTCCCTGGCTATTTTATTAAAGAAGGTGTATTTCCTTATTTCAGCTCCACAGATCCCAAAGGACATTTTCCATTCCCAGTAATAAAATAGCAGTTGGATTGGCTTGTGCTGCTTTTCATGCCCCAAACTGTCCCAGTGAAAGCTCATACCTGGAGCCCAGAGTGCTTTGTGTGGTTATAGGCTGACCTAAGAACCCGAATGACTTTGTAGGATGATCATAATGTGTTTCTCTGTGCTTTCTCAGCTTACTCCAAGAGTGAATTTTGAATCTGTGTGTTTCAGACCTAAATATTATGCCGTGGTTTGACTTCTGAGTAAATTTCCATAACTCTATCTCAGTCTTTGGACAGGAGGGAAAAAATCAAGACTTCATCAGGCAGGAGGCAATCCCACTGTGAGACCCTGGAATGCTGACATTTTGATGATCATAGTCCCCAAGAGAATGAGTTATTGTGGGAAGACTGCTAGTAAGGATTAGCCTCAGCTGGCAAGGACTAGACTGCTAGTAAACCTGACTAGATATTTGTTTAGAAGAATAACCAAGAAAAATTGGTATATTTGGTTTACCATAATTTTAAGTAATAGTTAAACTGTAATGGCTCATATAAGTTGAGATTTGGGAATTTCATGTGTAATGAAAGCCAATAAGGCACATTTAAAAAGATAATAATTTGGAGAATTTCCTAGATGCATCTGTTATTCTCATTCAGTTGGGGGAGAAAATGACAGGTAGGCTTTAACAATCACTCCATTTAGGTACAGTGGGTACTTAACATTTTGATTGATGGATCTGTGGTAGATCCTCCCACAATAAATATATATATTGTCTATATATATGTTGCTGTTCATTAACTAGCCCAGCAACAGACTTCTGTAACGAGGTATTTTTGACTCATTTTAAGGAAAAGACTAGAATCTTTTTCTGAAACACTCATTTATGATTGCTAGAAAATTATATGCATGAGTCGTGAGGTTATGATTTGCTAGCCAACAGGAAAGGTTTGATTATTTGATAACTTTATCAAATGGTATTAAAATCTGAGAGAACAAACGCATCAGATAAGGAGAAAAACAGTCATATTTAAAGGGGTTTAGGATATAGGGACTGGATTTTTACAAGAGAGATTTCCCTTGCTGCAGTGATAGATATGAAGCAGCTTGTATTCGCACTGCTCAGGAGAAATCCTCTGACAGGCAGGCCTTGCCTCCTCTCCTTAATCCTGGCTGGCCCAGCAGCTGCTCCACAGCCCTTTGCAGCTCACTAGGGGTGCTCCTGCGTGGGGTAACAGGCACACCGCCTTGGACATGCTCTTCCTCCTCCCACTCTGTATTGTCAGGATCTATAAGAGAAATCCTTCCCAAACCTGCTCCATTTAGAGTCCTGTGTTTGCATCTCACCTTGTGCTGCCTCTTTACTGGTTTATTTGCTGCTCTGGATGTTCAAGTGGCCAGGGTATCATCTTGACCACATCACTGGGTGTGCTGCTTCCTCCTCTGCTCTGGAGACCTTCCAAAATGGGAGGGATTCCTGCTTATAAGACCGTGGGACATAACCCCTAGGGAGCATGAGGCTGTGTGTCCATCTTTTGTATGCAGAGGATCACATTTAAGACTGTGTCAGGACCAGCATCACACTCAAGGCTGAGTGCATCCTTGTCCTAGGCCCTAATGAGAGCTGGACAAAGGGTCACTGCTGAACTTCTGATACTTGTCAGCCACAAATTTACTGGCTACTGTGAGATTATTTCTCCACTGGTGTGACCAGAATAGAGGGCTGGAAAGCTCCACAAGACTGCCTGACCTGTGAGTAGAATTCATCAGCAATTTCTGTTGACGCCTTTTGGGGCTTTGGAGAACTGTGGCCATCAATGGGATTCACATTCCCATGTGGCATCCCCTATAAAGAGCCCAAATACCCTACCTTCCCTTTATATCAAGCAATAAGTAAGAGAGTGCCATGGAGGAGTCATGAGTGGAATAACTGGCTGCCCTGGTATTTGATGCTTGGGTGCCTCAAAATCCTTTTTTTTTTTTTTTCCCATTTTGGCAAATCAGAGATTCTCCTGTGTCTGTGTATCAACCATTCTAAACTCTGAGAGGAAAAACCCACAGAGTGGGATAGCCATAGAGATGTACCTGAACCTCAATGAGTTGTTTATGAGATGAGAGGACAGAGAGGAGATGCCAGAAAGTCATACTTTGCTCAGCCTGTAGTGGATGATGCATCCAAAGGGGACAAGTAGGGAGAGAGAGTGAAGGACATGGGAGGTAGATGTTAGGGTTGTGAATGTTTCTCTAACAGAATGGTGCTCTGTAAAACCAGTGAGCACAGTCTCAGACAGCTGTAGCCCTTTATTTCAAAATTCAGCGAATGGTTTGGTTTTCTTTTTCCCCTCTGAGTAGCAGAGTGTCACTGTGGAAGTGACACTTGTTCTCTGATCTAGGCAGAGGGGATGCCTGGCAGCTTATGGCTTTGCACTATTCATGGATGTTTGTCTGTTCTTGACGTTCATAAACGTGCATGGCTGTGGTTTATCAGTCTGACTTTCTGTTCCTGGCCAGAGCTGTGCTGCAGCTTTCTGTCAGGCAGACCTGTTGTCGGGAGGTAGAGTCAGGTAAGCTGGCGGTGGGAGGCTGCCAGGTACAGAAGCTGTTGTCCCCTTGTGTCACCTGTGTCCTGCTTGTTTTAACCTGCTCCCTGTCACACCTTGTCTGCCCCCAAACACAATCAGTGCCCCCTGCCCCTTCCCTCCTGGCTCTCTGTCCTCAGTCAGACGTAAGGAAAGCTGAGCATTTGCCAAAAAAGCTTTCTTGTGCTGGTCCCCAAGGTCCTGCTCTGGTCTTGTACGCCGAGCTACCCCAGACCCCTGGCTGGGAGTTCTCATTAATGAGCTTATCTTCAGGGACTGCTGAGGTTTGAGCTGATGAGGCTGGCAATGTGTTTTCACAAGATTTTCTTCAAACACCAGCCCAGGAGCAAGCTATCATGCATAAGAGTATCAGAGAAGTGGGACCCAAGACTAAAATGAGATATTTGCCAAATTGACAGCCTAGACATGGCTATAATTTAGGGAATTTTGAAACCAATATTTTGTATCTTCTATGAAAAGCCCTTGTTGTAATCTTGTGCCTTCTCACACAGTGCATTTTGCATAACAATAATAGAGATAATTATGGTAATTACAATAAAAATTAATAATACTTGCCCTTTTTTCAGTAGATTTTAAAGTGCTTTTCAACACTGACTAATTAAGTCTAACAATATCTTGTGAGGTGGGTAGCAGGTGTTTGCTCATCTCTCTGGATCCTGTCACCCACCATAGTAGTACAGCTGCTTCTACTTCAGTCTCATTGACTTCTAAATTATCATCATGGTTTTCAGCAGATAATTTTCCCACATCCTCTCCACAGTGTGTTGAGAAGTGAAAGCCCTTTCTTACATTACTTTGGTTTTAAGAACACTGGAAATTTGTATGGAGGGGACTCATGGCTACATCCAGTATGATTGGAATGGGAGGCTGTGCAGCCATGTGAACCCAGGCATGCTTGCCATGTGAAAAGGTAGAGAGCAGTTTAGAAGGGAGGCACGAAATCCTCTAGATTATGGAAGAAAACTACTTCAGGTCACTCATCTAGGTAATGTTTGGTCATATGATCAAGCATATCCAGACTTGCCCACTAGGGAGAAAAAAATTAATCCAGGTTCTGATGATGCTCATTGCATGCACAGAAAAAAACCCATAAGTTGTAGAAAAAAAAGTTTATAAGTTTTTTTTTAATCTCTTCTCTCCTTTTCACCTACCTGCTTAAACATACATGCACACACATGGTGCATTTTTTGTATTTCAGCTGTTAGCTGAGAGATTATTCATGTTGAGGCAAACTAAGCTGAGATGCAACCTCTTCCTCCTAATAATGATGGAGTAACCTGGACTCTTTGCAGCAAAATAGAAGGTTTTGAGAAGGATGCAAAATGACAGATGCTTGATTAAATTTTTAAAGGGTAAAGTGGAGGATGTAGGGTAAATTTTCTGAACAGTGTACAGAAGACAACACAAATCCTGTTATTAGTTTACAAGGTATGTGGGTGTTAAGTAATAACAGGATTCCTACACAGATGTTTCTAATATAACTGCTGCACAAATTTACACCCATGCATTCAACGAGTTCAGACACTAAAAATTGGAATTGGTCTTTCAGTTCTTATATGTTATCAAAATTATTATTCTTCATTTTCTTAAGTAGAGTAACAAGATTTTTAAGAATAGCATCACATAAAAAGCCTGATTCTAACTCTGGCCCTCAGGAAATTAATTAATGATGACAGATTATCCATCAGGAACTTTGGATATGGACAGCATATCAGCCCCCTATTGTGCGAGATCAGGCAAATATCTTTGACCAGGAGGGTGCTTGTGCACTTATTGAGTCAGAAAACATTGCAATCAGATAGTTCATAAAAGAACATGGCCCTGAACAGGGGAATTAGAGCATGTATATCAACTTTTTTCTGAATCGAGTGTTTATACAGTCATACAAGAGATTTTTTTTTCTCATTGGAACTTCAGGTTGTAGGAAGAGCAAAGCCCAAATCCTCCCATGAGGCCAATCAAAAGAACAGAGGTGCTATGAAAAAACCTGAATCATTTTGAATCACTGCTTCTGGAGATTAGAGAAGACCAGATCTGGCATCTAAAATGGAGAACAAGTATTGTATGATAGCTAGGATAAAGATGTCAGGGAATATCAATTAATTAAGCAGTGAAAAACAAGTGTCTTTGACTAATACTAACAGACTTGTAAGGATTAGGGATTAATAATTGCAATGTAGATGAAATCCAGAACTTTATATAAATTTTTAAAAAAATCTTTATATCTTTCCCAAAAACTCAGAAAAGGCTCAGAGTCCCAATGAATCTAATCTTGATAAATATTGAAGAATATGGTTTTCAAGTATCTTTATTGGATTGTAAACACATAATAAATTATTTAAGCTGCTTAAAAGAAAAACTTTAAACAGATATAATTCTAAAATTTTATATCTTCTTGCTCTATGAACTGTACTGTTGAAACCCAGTGCCGAATAGAAGAACATAGCAAAGTTGAAATTCAGCCTGTTTTAGTAGTCATCTAATATTTTTTGGAAAAAAAGTGGCAAGTGTTTATTCTGCTAATTCAGAATAAAGTACTGATTCTACAGTTACATTACTGTAGCAATATTGTGAATTATTTTGTAAAATTTCCACAGTAAATAACGTCTAAAAACCAGCTCCTTTCCTTCAGTGTGACCCTGGTGTGGGGTATCCTAAAAGTCTACTCCCAGGAACTGTGAACACAGAGAAATGCTATTCTTGTTAGAAAAACAAGATAAGGAGTACAGCTGTAAGTTATGCCCTGGGGATCAGAGGAGTTTCTGAATTTAGCCTTAATTAACCTTGTTGAAATTCACTTTGACTTTTGGCAGAACAGCCAGCCTAAGAGAGAAGGGCTGTGATAATGTATTTTGCTAGTCCTTTAACTAGAATAGTTCAGTTTGAACTCTAGGTATATAATTCAACTAAAAAAAATCCTGCTCATACACATTCAAATAAATAATTTGGTAGCATAGGATCTTTCTGACAGCATCAGTAAAAATGTCTAATTTGAGATTCTTTACTTTTTGGGAGTTTTTCACCTTTAGGCTGTTGCTTGCAGAGCCCTGGGAAGCTTCTTTCCAGACATACTGTATTTTTGAGTTAATATGACATGTCTAAGATTTTTCCTTGTAGATAACACCCTTCCCTGTAAAATAAATGGCCTGGGCACTGACACATGAAAACATTCCCAATTGGAACAACTCTTAAAGCATTTGCTTAATGTTCTGCATAGGAGTGGATTCAAGCATGGGCTTATGAGCTTTCAGAATTCAGGCTTGGTACCTGGCCCAGCACCTGAGAGAATAAAACTCCATGTGTCATTAACCTTCCTATCCTGCTCCCATAAAAAAAAAAGATCATCTAGCTGATCAATTTAAATTGTGGTGACTGGCAAAAGATATAGGATTAAAAATGAAGCCATTGGCAAGTTTAATGATAGAAACTCCATGTAAATCATGCAGGGGTTTAGCAGAATTATGACACATGTTGTCAGAGGAGATTTTTGCAATCATTCTTTTAATAGAGGACTGAAATATTCTTTTTTAGTTAGTTGCTGTATCCCCTTTATTAAAAGAAGCAATAGTTGCAATCTCTAATTCTTTTAAAAGTGTTCGAATGCAGAATGAGAAATATTGATTTAGAAGGTGGCAATTTTAACAACATCAGTTATTTTGGTCTGCGAAAAGTATATAGTCTGCCTGAAACAACTACACAGAGCTGGACTGGACCTGTTTGAGCAAGCTGCTTTAAAATATGATTTCAGACGTCACACAGAGCTGGGGAGATAGCAGTTCTAGAGTTTTAATGTCTTTTACCTGCATTAGTTTTTCCAAATCAAATGAAGATAAATTTAAACTGGAAATGTAACTCAGCAGTACTCATTGTGTCTTATTGCATCCTTTATGAGGAAAGCAGTTAGCCAAAGAAAGAGTTTTAATAAAGTTAAATAACCAGATTGCACTGCTTTCTCAGTGTCGATGAAAATATTGCCTCATACAGCATTCTTTGGTCATTCTGTTCTTTCTGTTTTGAACTCATAAAAAATGAGGGATATATAGATTTATTAGATGATTAGTGTGACTCTAGGATAAAGCCATCTGTTTTTATGCAATTAGCACAATATTAGGTTCAATAATTTGTACACCAAACCCAGATTTTCTAGAAGGACTTCTAAACTTGATTGGAAGTCATCACAACAGGGAAAACCCATAATATTGCAGCGCAGCAGTTATTCTGATGAATAACTATTTCAACATCAGCTTTACGTGCCTAACCCTAACATCCACAGCTTCTTGGCTTGACTCTTTACTGGAGTAAAAAGCTCATGGTTATCTGTCATTTTTCCTCAGTAAGTGTTAGTGACCAGTCCCAAGTCTTTCAAAGCTGTCAGCACTGTTTTATTTCACAAAAAGTATAAAGCTTTGTAGTGCATACAAGGCATTTTTTTTCACTAGTCATTTGTGTGAAACACACTCCATGATTTAAATGTCCATTTTAAAATCTGAGCAGGTGCAGCTGGATGTAATCTTCCATTGTCACCTTCAGCATCACTATATATGAAGATAAAATTGCTGGAT
The DNA here is from genome assembly GCA_013397115.1 of Edolisoma coerulescens. Taxonomy (NCBI): domain Eukaryota; kingdom Metazoa; phylum Chordata; class Aves; order Passeriformes; family Campephagidae; genus Edolisoma; species Edolisoma coerulescens. Next base: position 939,517 of record VWZW01002576.1, read on the forward strand.
TAAGTCTACTCATTATTCACGAGTTTGTGCATTTAAAGAGAGTATTAGATTATAGTTTTTGCCAACCATTTTTTGCTTGTAATTTTTTAAGTTTTAAAATTGTGTTAAACTAGTTATCCCCTTTTAAATTTTACCCATACTCAAAATACTTGGTTTGCAGAGAATACAGCTTCCCAAACTGTAAATAGTCTGCATTTCTTTCATGTGTTAAAATTAATACACTTTCATGACTAGGTTCACCATAATTCACAGTCCAAAATAAGTGCTGTTAGGTACAATAAATCTGCCATAAAATGTTATAGTCCATAAGACTTTAGAAATGTGTTTTCACACATATCTTGTATGGATGTTCTGGAAAATCATTTCTCCTAACAGTTATAAAAAGATAACTGGGGATTAACTCCATCTCTTCCTGTTCTCTTTTTGGAGTTTAGTTCTATTCTCAGATGTTTCTGGGTCTTTAGACAATGTTACGGAAGTAGAAATGCATTTTACATTTCAGTGGTTGTACTAGGATTAGATCTAATTCCTACTGCTGTTTCCATTTACTGCGCGTAATGAACTTCCATGCAATTACATATGAGAAAAACTATAGTACTATATCCAAGAAGAATCAGGGCATCTGGTCTGGAATCAGCCACAGATGGGTATGTACGAACCTTGAGTGTGTTTTGTGCAATGCTAGAGAAGAAAAGTGTGGTATCCAGACTTGTATTTTCAGCCTTGTTGTGACAGATAACAGCTCAACTACCAGAGAGGCAAGTCTCTTTTGAGAAACATCCTTTATGCTACATGGAACATGAAAATCAACAAACTTTCTATCAGTGTTTGACAATATACAGAAAATAACATTGTGTTGCTTGGGGAGTTTCTGAAAACAAGGGCTAAATGTGTCCTCGGAGTAAATTTGTTGTATGCTACATCTCTGCCTCGTAGATCTAAATGTCTGCATGGAATTGGTGGCTGTGGCTGTGCCCAGGGGAACGTCACAGCGAGAGCAGCTTCTCTCTCGTGAAGTGCTGGCAGAAGAGGGCTGTTACAGAATTTGCTAATAGTTCTCACAGAGCAGAATCAAACACCTCTCACAGCTCAAACTTTGTGCCTGCGTGCAGCAGTTTCCTCTCATTCCTCATGTTCAATTAGAGATGCCAATTCATGTGTATAGCTCCTGGAATTTCCATGCTTTCTGTTTCTAAGTCCACAGGTCCCCCTTCATCACTCTATCCATCATCTTTATGATGGTAACTGCACCCTATAGCCCAGCATATTTGTATGGAACTGACAAACAAGACTTACATTGCAGAAGAATAGGCCCTGAAGAGAACACAGTATGGAATTATGACTTTTTATTGCAGACCAATCCAATTTTAATCTATTTTGGATGCCAAATTACAATCAGCTGAGATAACAATGTATACAAATTTGTATTTCACAACTTCCACATCATATTTAATTTTCAAATTACAGATAATCAAAATTGTGATTTCTTTTTCAAATATATTTGCTAATCACAATGTTGCACTGAATAATGTCTGTAGAGTCTTGTTTGTTTTGCTGTGGGTTGGTTTTTTGTTTGCTTTGTCTGTTTGTTTGTTTTCTCTTAAAATATTCTAGTTATTTTAGCAATGTCAGTCAGCCACATTGCCTAGACAATAATTGTTTGGAATGGAAGAAAACACTTAGATATGGAACTTCTGGTATAAATTAGAAAAGAACATTCTTTAATATATATTTCCCTATTTCATTTTCTTGTATTGTAGGACATACTTGTGCTATATGAGTTTACAAATATATCCAAATCAAATAAAGAAAATAAACCAAACAGAAACACAGCAAAGCATATTCAAAGAAATTATTTGGAAAAATGTATTAAAGAGTCAAAGGCTCAATAGTGTGTCCTAACTGAATTCTGGTGTCATCAAAGCAAGAACCTAAAGTTCTTTGGATATAAATGTAGGACCAGTTATGTAAGCTGCAGCAGTCAGTTTTCAGCTCAGTGAATGGAGAAAAATTCAGCTTTAGAGGAAAATGATCATTTTACCAGAAAATATTAACAGAAAACTTAACCTAATTTTTCTAAGCCTTAAGTATTTTTAACACAAACATTGAGTTATTCCTTGCAAGCATTTAATTCCTCCACTTTTTTTTTTTTTATTGTGGCTCATATTTATTTCATTTCTCTTATATGGAATACAGCTGTTGGAGGAAATACGAGGCAAAACAATTCTGCAGTCGGATGCAACAAATGAGGTCACAATGTTAATGAAGAAAGTTAGTGCAAGAGTTTTTAATTTTAGCAAGAAAGTAACGTATGTCCCTTTTTCTTCCAAGGTAGCAAATCAAAGCAATGGACATGTCCAGTGCAATGCCTTTGGTCTAAACAATCCTTACACAGTTGTCATCCACAATAATTGCAGCAAGGCAATACTGAAGCAATAGTCGCTATCAAGAGTCAGATAACAGCAGAAAAACCCTGGGCTCCTAAATATGACAGCATATTGCAGTAAATATTTAAGAACTGCTTGCAATTTTTAAGGAGAGTTTTATTTTAAAAGAGTTTTTCACATGAGTGAAAAAAACCAAATTTAATTTTGGCACATTTGAAAGAGTTTGGTGTTTTGTAAAGATGAGATGCAGACGCGAATGCAGGATACGTTCTGTTCACATACATTTAAATGAATTTAAATCTCCACTTCCCTGCATCCTGTGTAGGTGCTTATTCCATTTCATAGTGAGTGTACCAGTATGATTACATTTGGTGGTGTTTAACACCTGTTTTGCATAAAATAAAAGGTTTTCCAGATGGAAGCGATAGAAAATCAATCTAAAAGGCAAAATTATTCATTATTGGAATTAATTTATGGTGCTGTTTGATGTCACCAGCTAAAATGGTGGCTAACAGCTGCTGGAAGGAGGGATTCTACTCCTCACTCCTCACCCCTGACAGTGCAATTGTGCTCCTTCCAGTGCTATGAGAATATGAAGCTTCAGAGCCTGCTGTCAAGATAGTAAACCAGGAGAAAATATTTCATATGTTTGGTTTTTTGTTTTTTTTTTTTCCAAATATCTTGCTGCAGATTTTTGGATGACACACATTTTTGCAGTGGCAGCTGTTTGTGAAATTGGAGAGCCAAGTGTCCTTGGTCTGGATCAGGAGTTGTCCATCTGACTGTATCCAAGGGAATAAGGTGTTTTTGGAACAGTTAGACAAAACCATAAGAGCAGTCAAAATTCTTGCCTTTTGTAAACACAAATGGAGACTGTAAAGCTCTTATTCCACACTATGAAAGTTCCTGGCTTCCCCCAGCTGTGAGGCACAGAACTCACACAGATAAGTCTTGGCCATGCAAGACATGAGGTTTCAACCAACCTTTTCAAAAGACCTCTCAAAATTCTTTGTCAGAATAAAGGTCTTGTATCTAAAGAAATTTGCTATATAATCAATATTTCTGATTAATTGCCATGCTTGGCGCTTGGGTAACTTCAGGATATTTAGCCCTAATCAAAGCAAAGAATTACTTAGTAGAAAAAGGAAATTTGGTTTAATTTGATCCAGGGCAATTTTATAGGAATGAATCAGTGTTTCTATCTAAAAGTGAAGAGGTACCCTCAAAGTACCACAATACTGTGATTATATCAACAAAAAAGTTTATTGGTATTTTCAAAGGTATTAACAGTAATTCACATGGATGAAAGACTCTGGCAAAATCCTCCACAAAAATCTATCATGGAACCTTAACTTCTTACCCTTCAAAGGCGGTTTTTACTGTCCTGTATTGTGAATATATCACTGTGACATTAATAGGTGGTAAATTATGTAGGTGTGAAATTGGGCCCATATTTTTAAAATAAGAGTTAGCTGATGTTTAAGACCAAAGAAACTACTGGAATACATAAAGTGAAGCAATAAAAAAATGGGTTGGTTTTGTTGGGGGGTTTTTTGTGTGTGTATGATTTTTGGTTTTTTTAATATGGCACGATGATGGAAAATTGCCCAATATTTAAAATTTGATTAATATATTAATTAAATTAAAATTAATATATTTTAGAAGACCTATGATATATTGACTAGAAAATGTGATAAAATTTTAGATAAGTGAAATTAGAAGAAATTTTGTCTACTGTTAGAAGAATCACTGACAAACATAACTGAAATGTTAACTAAAAATAACAGTCAATTGGATTTAGATACAAGCATGAAAACACTCAACAGCAAGAATAATTTCATCTATTCGTACAAGTTTTTGTATTAGAAAAACAGCTTAGGGACACTGAGGGGAAAAAAACACAAACAGAAAACAGATAAGCAAATGATTGCATTTACTTCAGTAAAAACCTCTCCTTGATATATGGTGATGCTATCACCTAAAATAAACATAGGAGAATATCAAAATGTTTAAAAAAATGGCATAGAAAATAACAGTTTTATAATTCTATCATGCATTCTCAGCGTGTAGACATGATGTTGTAGTAGTTCCCATTTTCTCAGCTTCAAAAATAAAGATGGTTTTGGGATAGATTATTAGAAATCTGGGAACACTTCTTTGCAAGCAGAGGGTGAAAGATTTCTTCACAGGGATGATTAAGATGAGAACCGGCATAAAAGTGTGAATGACTGCAAAAATATGTTTTTTCTCTAGATTGTGTTATCAATTCAACATGTTTTTTATAAAAAAAACCAAACAGTTCAATGTTTGCTACTTTAAAAGTAATGCTGATTTTTTTTGCATGATTTGTTATGTTTTCTAACAACTTTTTTGCTCAAAAATGTTTCCTAAAGATGTCTTTTTTCCTTCTCTGCCTTTTTCCAACATAAGGTTATCTATTTACTGCTGATTTTATTTTTTGAGTCTTTACCACAAAAACTAAGCTGATTTTATTTATTTTCCTTAGGTTTTATTTTTTAATTTACCTTGTGTATTTACTCTTAGCAATTTTCAGTACCACTTCTATTTCTTGCTTTTGATCTTTCAAATCTTTAAACAGTGCTTTGTGAAAATATTTTGCCATCTCCTGCTTGCTTGCAATTTTTACTTGCTTCTTTTTAATATTTGTCAGTTAGAGCTTTAAAGTGACGTAGAATACCTCCTACAGTGATAAACTTCATTTTAATATTAAAAGAAGGAAATATTATTTTGAAAGTCATTCTAGTTTTCACATGCAGTGAATTTCTCATGTTTGTGCCGAGTTACAATGCAGTAGGATGGAATTTTAAGGTGTGATCGTCATCACTGGTGGTCACACATTTTTAACTCATCCCAAAGTAGTTATAATAAATGTCTGTGTTCTTCTCTCTTTTGCTTTTTTCCTAATTCAAGCAAAAATTTTGGGATATGGCATTTCAAGCATGGAGACAACTTAAAAAATGTGAAAAACTAATTCTGTTACTCACTTTTTAAGGGCTTGCCCACCACACCAGACACATGTAAGTACTAAGAACACAACAATGAGGAAAATTCTTGATCTGAAAACTTTATTTTAATTTAGTTTTAATTTTTGTCTCTTGCATATGAGTGATCCTAGAGAACAGTTATGCACAATTAGGTGTGATAAACACAAGCATCAATTAATATCAGGGGATTTGAATTTTGGAGTTTGTTTGGTTTTGTATGGGAGATTTTGCATGTAATAAACACTAAATTTAGTGACCTTTGAAAGACAGGAAATTAAATTTGTTTTTCAATAAATTTGTAGTATCATTGTCAGTAATTCCTTGTATTTTTCTCCAGCGTGGCGAACAAGCATTGGGAATGGGGTTGTACATATGTGGGGTGGTTTTCTGTTTGGTATTTTGTTTATTTGGGGGTTTTTGTTTGGGTTTTGGGGTGTTTCTTCTGTGGGTTTTTGGGGCATCTTTTGCTAATATATATTTGCCAGTATAATAAGTGCAGTCTGACCTCAGTAGAAATTTAAGAGGAAGAAAAGTTGGGTATTGGAACAGATAGGAGAAATACTTTGGATAAGAGCCAGGGGATGGGGTGACCCAGACCCTGTGCAAATGACATTTACAAAGTTAATTTTACCATTTTGGAATCAGCAAGCCTTGCTCTTTTACACTAATGTAGGAGCTGAAGACCTTATTCTTTTCAAAAGACCGAGTCCTTGAGCCTTGTTCAGCATTAGCTATATTGGGACATGATATAATAAGTAAAGGAGAATTCCAACTATTCACTTTACTGAGATATTGAAAGTAAACTGTACTCCGAAATATGAATCCAGTTCACCACCACAACACCCAATTTGTTGAGAACAAGAGATTTTACATATTCTCATCAGGAAAAAGTTAGTGAAGGTACAGTGAAAAGATTTTGCTACCAAAACTCAGCATCCCTGTGAAAAACTGCCTCCTATAGGGTCCTCCTGGGTGAACCATGGCAGCAGTGCACAATAAAATCCTGTTCCTTTCTCTCTGTGTAGATCTGACTCCTCTTCAATTTAGAAAGAACTCACTGAACTTGTCCTTGAATGATGTCTACAGTAGCTGCAAACATGTTGCTCTTTTCCAACACCAATTCTGCCCCCTGCAAGTGATACAAAATTCCCTGAAAGTGTTTGAAAGATTCCTCTTTGAGAACTGAACAAAAGATTGACTTATTCGTGTTTTGTGCTGCAGCAGGAAAAAAATAAGAACACTGAACACTAAGTTGCAAAGAGGTTATGGATACATAGTCAAATCCATTACAGACAGGTTTTTTTCCAAAGGATGTGCTCTGACATTACTAATATGCATGGTCCTAAAAAATCAGGAAACACACAGGGCAAAGCTCAGCAATAGTGTCCTTTAGTCACACAGAGGATGGCTCTCAGTATTTTATTCACATCAGACTAATGTTTGCTGTCTTAGGGAACAATCCAATTGAAGACAAGCAAAATAGCTGCAATGACTTCCAATAAAAGCAGGAAAAAATGAGAGCAATAGGGAACATAAGGAATAAATGCTGGTTTCTTCACCCAACTTCATGTTTCTTTATCAACATGGATACAACATCTTTAAAGGCGTGAATTCATTGAGTCAAGTATCTCCTTTGTAAGTAAATTAAATTTAAAGAAAATTTTTCTCTAGATTCAGTGCATCCTGTCTTATGCCTTGGACAATTTAGTGCAAGTTATTCATGGGCTGAAGAGCTGTGTTTAGTGGTTGGAGAATTCTCTTCAATTTATAATGAATAGCCTAGAAAATGTATAGGTGGACTAGTGAGCCATATTATCAAGTCCATGTAACCAAATAAAGTATTTAGACCAGTTAATTAAAAGAAGTCATTAAAGGTGTATTCTTGCAACAAACAATTACAGAGTAGAAAATAGCCTTGAAATGTAATTAAGTTCAACTATTTCTCTCTGTTTACCAAAATTAATTAATGCCTCCTTGCCAGCATAACCTAACTTGAAGATTTGTAATTGGATGCTGTACTGTAAGACACAATTATTGTGTCTTAAATTTGTATTAAATTTCTAATCACAAGAGAATTTAAATTTTCTGTTGAATTCATTATATTATAAGAATAAAAGGCATTCCTTTTCTTTAGCTATGCTGTAGTAATTTTTCTTTCACTGGTGGATGCTGTAGTCCAAGTGATTTTGTTACTTGTGAGAAGTGAAATCTGAAACTTATTTCTTCAAAGCTAATGCTGAACATTGGAGGCATTTTAATTTTGTGAATATTGACTTCATGTGATGACTCACGCAAGCGGCGCTTTTCTGCAGTGTTCGTAATTTGCTGTGGCATAACTTTGGTATGATTCTTAATAAAATTCTTAAAAACTTTTGGATGAGATTTGGAGGTTATTGCCACTGAGCCCTTGAGATTCTTGTACTGTGTACAATGTTAGGGTTATTAGGTGGGGAGGATATTGATTTTTGCATAAAATGTTACTGCTTTAGTCCAAAAAAGCAGTAATGCTTCTCTCCCCTCACCAAACTCAACAGAAATGACCATTTTAGACCAACTAAAATGAAAGAAATAAAACCAGAATCACTTATTTAATACATAGTTGCAGAGGGTCACTAAGAAATTTCTTCAGATTAGGTTTGAAAGGAGAAAACTATTAAAAAAAAAGAAATGGAAAATGCCATAAAATTAAGTGTGGGGTGTGGTATTAGAAGCATCTTTTAGCTCGTGAATAGGCAAACCATCATTATTCCTTTTCTTTTTGGGGATGGAACTACAGGAACATCTCTAATATTTACAGTTTGTTTTATAACCTTGTTAGGCACATTTAATGAGGAAACTTTTTAGTATTTTTCAGAAATCAAGAAAATTTTATTAATTTGAAAAGTTTACCTGATCTGAAAATAGACTTTTTGAACTTAATTTATAAAACAAGATATAAACTGCAGAGTCATTCAGGAAGCCCTTCTTTTCCTTTGTACTTTTTAGATCATTGTCTTCTGTTCTTTCTGCTTTTGCACTAAGCTACTTACACTTTTCTAAATACCTAATTAACTTCATAATTAAGATAAATACTTTATACTCAAATGGCTGCTTTAAACTCATAACCAGTTGTAATGCAGCCACTGTCCTACACACTGGAATATAAAATATTTTATTGTTTGCATAGCACCAATATTAAGATATTATTACAAGTTATCTGAATTTACATACAAAATGTTTCTAAGTGTACCACTGGAGAGGTTTATGCTTTGAATAGCTAAGTATTTGCATTTTTTTCACCATTAAGAAAGAACATGAGTTTGCAATAACCTAAATATCTTCCAAAGATAAAAAACTCATTTAATGTTAAATAAGTGGATGCTTTACAATGCCTTTATATAAGGCATTCTCTGAAATATAGTGATTCATATAACTGTTTTAAAATAAAATATTTTTTTACTTGAAATATAGGGTGAAAACACCATGCTTTTCCAGTAATGTTTATAGCTTTTGTTAGCATATTCCCTGAATATTATATTTCTCTGAATTACCCATACTAAAATCTGCTTGAATTTGAACAAGTACTTTTACTTGAAATAGAACAACTGAATAAATATAAAGAAAAATAATGTTTTATTAGTTTTGTGAAAGATAATCTAAGTGATGCATGTCTTTCTCATTTCATAAAAGGCTTTTAGGATTGCATGCTATTATTTATACCACTTACCATCTTCATTTAAAGATTCCATGCAAAATATTCATAAAAATTAACATGATCTGTACTTTGACATGTATTTCAAAACACAACACACAAAATATTATGTTATAGCACCATAGAGGCTAGAAAATGTCTTTTATTTCCTTTATAAACACATTTACATCAAAAGAAATACAGTTTAATGCCCAAAGGGAGTTTATTTCCCTTTATGATAAGGAAATCATCCAGGATAAAAGAAAGAATATCCCAAAAGTTACTGTAAGTAGCTCAATGATTCCAGTTAATGAAATAACCCCCTCAAAAGATAAGACCATTTTATCTCAGATAGAAAATTGACTAAAATCACTTCTTAACACCTGGCAAAATCTCTAACAAATTGGTAATAACTTTATGTTAAAATTATATCAGGGTTCTTCATGTCAGTTATTAAAGTAATTTCTGGTAATCTTTGGAGGGTACAGTAAGAAAATAACATTTTAGGTAATTTTAATTGATGTATTGATCATAAGTCTAAGGCCAGTAAGATTAAAATTAATTTTAAATGTTTTACCTGCTTGGTTACATGTATAAGTTTTTCATGGATAATAAGGTCTGTTTGTTGAGCAGACAGACAAAACTTAGGTCATCAATAGAGTAATTTCTTGAATCTTGAAAATATGAAAAAAACGTTTCTGTCTTTATATAAATAATAAAGACTGAAGTATGTATCTACCTATATAATTTATAATTCATGTGTAATCTATCATATACAGCATGTAATTGATGTATAATATATACCTGCGATTGTCATGTGTAATAATAATACACCTCCATTATGGTTGGGTATTTCAGCAGAATTCCTCAACCCAGGATCTAGGCAGTAAATCTGCTATAAAATTGTTTTGAACACACAGATGGTGATGCATTATTTTGTTGTTGCATTTATTGATTTTATTGTGGCACAGTACAAATCTGCTAGCAATAAAATAGAATGTGATGATACCAAAACGTGTGGAGAGACATTTCACTCCATGCATAGTGAAGAAAGGTGTTGAACTGATATGTTAGCAATGGAAGACATACAGAAAAAGAATGATTTGTTATTTCATACTTTCTTGGCCTGTATGGCTCCAGCTTAAGAAAAAAACCCAAGTATTTTAAGTACCATCATTCAGGCCAGCTTTAGCAGGAGGCATTCCTGCTGCAGCAGGCAATCTTGTGTGAAATAATTTTTGTGGTTAGTGCATAGAGAGCCTCAGGGTTTTATTTCCTCCACTGTAAATATTCCTACTCAAATGTTAAACCAAAAATGTACAGTCACTGAAACACCTCAAACATGACATTGCATGTTTCTAATGCCTGTTCCTCAAAAAAACTCATCCAGCCAGTACAAAATGTGGGAGAGCTTCCTGATGTGGGAGCTGCTAAACCGCCAGCCTGCTTCTCCAGCTGGCCAAGGGAGTTGGAGATGTTACAGGTGGGGAATGGTTTCTATTCCTCATTTCAAAAGAGAGAAGCAGTATATGGATATCTGTGACAGTGACCAAGGCAGGAGAAATATTACCCCTAAGAAAACTCTGTGGTGAGTTGGCTGCTGTCAAGAGGATAGACTTTTAATTTATTTTTTTTTTAATGCCTGACCACAGGATAAGGTTTCTAAAGTTCCCTAGTGTGTCCTAATGACAAATTCTTGATGTAGCTAGCCCTCAAGATAAAAACAAAATTTTGCCTATGAACTGCACTCTCTTCCAGTAGCACAGTTTTTTAGTCTGACAGTCAAATCTCACTTCCAGCCTTTTCACATGGATTGCTAAACTCTGACAAATGGCTGAGTATCTGATATAAAAGTCAAGTTTTGCTGGAAGATCTATACTTTAAAAAAGAAATTGACAAAAAAAGTAACAAGTCCAGTGGAAGAATTCAACTTTTTGTTCCAAATTCATGAAATCCACAAGCAGTCTGGGGATTTCTGTTTACAGGACAGGTATATGTTGGGTGAAAAAACTGAAAATAATTTGCTGTGTGTTTTATCTTTGAAACACAGACTACTGAAATCCCTGGAATTTAAAAAAGGACATTCCTCCTTCAGGAAATATCGTTGCATGATGACAGCCATAATACGAAGGTGGCACTGCACAGCTGTGCTTCCATGAAACAGGAAGAAAAAGACAAGAAATGGAGACAAGAAAAATGAACGTTTCCTTTATACCCTTCCCCATCCCTCCTTCTTCTCCCAGAGGGACCAGCCCTGGTGACTGCAGTCCCCTGACTTGCTTTATGCTGTCTTCAACCTCTTCCATATTGCCCTGAAGGAGTCAGCACAGAACAATTCTTTAAATAAATATTCCCTACACAGCTCCATGTTTCTTTTTGCCTTCCAAGCAAGCTGCCATTTACCCTCTGTGACACAGTTATTACTTGCACTAAATGCATGCTCTTCGTTGCTGCATTTAACTTACCAAGGCCCCCATCTGGATTGATGCACCCCCAAGTGGAAGTTAAGTGTTTTGGCTTTAATCACGGCAGCACAAGCTCCTACTCTTTTCGTTCTGCACGAGAGGTAAAGATAGCATCTCAGAAATACCTGAGCCTGGGGAATCAAATGCCCAGCTGAGACAGACTGCTGTCTCACACTCAAACATCACGAGAATCAAAAATATTGCATTTCCTGCATGAGCTTCCCCTGAGGGATGGAATCCTGGAGGTGTAGTCAGAGCTTGCAGAACATACCACGACAAGGGCACAGCTCTCACAAAGTAGCATGGCAGCTGTCATGTTTGCTGCAAAACATGGCCAGAACAGTACATGATACTTGTTTCCAACCCTTTCCCTTCATCCTTAATACCAGTGGGATGTCTGGATGTTTTTCCACTCTTTCCCTGAATGTTTGCTCACTTAAATCTCTTACCATAGCCTGTGCTAATCGCCAGGTTATGACAAGCCTTGCATGTGGGAATACACTTTCAGAGCCTTTCCTTGAAACTTCTTCTTTTTCCATAAAATAATTTAAAGATTCAGAAGTAAAATGACTGAGAAAAGGAGAAAAAGACTTGGTAAGGAGCACTGGGATGGGGGGGAGGGGGCGAGATCAAGTGTTGTCCATGGAGCAGGGACTGATTTTTGGGGCAGGCTCTGAGAACAACTGCTGGCTTACCCATGGTGAGGACAGCAGGAAAGCACACCCTGCTGGAGCTCTGCTCTGTGCTCCAGAGCACGAGAGCCAAAAGAACCTTTTTTGTTTTTCTAGTTCTTGGGAAAATATAAAATTGAACCCATAAGGATCATTGGACATGATGTCTCTTTGGATACAGGCAGGATTTCATGATCTTGATAACAGAGATATTAACTGCTCCTTACAGCTTTAGTGACTCCTCTGGTATATGAAACACATAATTTGGTACTGTGCATCAAAAGTATTGTGGATTTTGTGCAAGGCGAATAGAACAAAAATAACCATTGTTTCAAAAGTTAGATCTGCCTTACAACCACACCTCATAGATTCTCTGCCCCTTTATAAGTATTCTACAGAAAGAACAGATGATTTTTTTCTTCACGTTTGGTTTTTTTTCTTTTCATAGGGAAATGTTATTTAATGAATACAAAGATGCTTCTGGGGAAAAATATTGGTACAGCTCAAATGGGAGTAGTGAGGGTTTCTCACATTCAAGATGGAATTTCTGCTTGTAACGGTAGAGAAGCAGAGACAGATGTGTTGCAGAACTGAGCAAGTTTGGGATAATGACTTAGTTCTTAAAAGTTCAGGTGAGCATTATTCTGCCCAAGCTAAGAGGTTTCTAGAGCAGAACTACCTGAATTCTTTTTCTGTGGCCTGTACACCTTAGTAAGTAAATATCATTGATCTGAACTAATTCCAAAGGGTAATTAATATGCACATTTACAAGATTTGGCAAAAAAAGAGACAGTTTCTTATTTCTAATTCAAAACTGGAACTGAACCTCAACTTCATACACATCAGGTGGTTTTCATACCGTGTGTAAGGTTGTTGTGAAAATTTTTTCCTCTCTCCTAATTCACCATTTTGGGTTGGTGTCTTTGAGGCAACTTTTTTTTTTGGTAAATTTAGTGCTAGGATTTTTATGAAGTTTAAGCATTGATTTTGCTCCCAGTGAGTCAGGAAATGGACTGAAGAAAGGTTTTTCCACCTCGCCAATGAATATTTTATAGTTCTTGGTTATTACGGAGTGGAAAATACACTTCTCTGTCCCCTCAAGACTTAAGAAAAAGTGTTAGAAGTTTTCAACATTTCTGTCATAAAAAAAAAAAAAATTGAAATTTTGAGTGAATTGATGGAACAGCAGAGCTATTGCCCTCCTGCATCCATTTATTGTCCTTCTTTACATACACATATTTATTTCAGATGTATTCTGTTTTCAGATATTCCAATTCTAGCGATACTTGCTGCGCTTCAATTAGGAGTGACAACCATTGAGTTAACTTTTTTAGCTCAGCCTATGTGGCTATGTAGAAATTCATGCATAAACATAAACCAAACTACCCAGTGGAAAAAAAGGCTAATACCTTTTTTTAGAGCAGAAGTGAAAAATAGCAGCCAATGGAAACCCAAGACTGCACGATCCCAATTGCTGAGAGAGGGATGCGTTTGTCCGTGCCACCCAAGGAGGCAGAAAGCTGAGGAGTGGGAAGAGATCTGAGTAACAAAAGAGAACTTTGCAGTGCTTCAGCTCTGAGAGCTGAATGCTCTGGTATTAAAGCATGAGCACACGGAGGCGTGTGCAGTGACAAGCAGGGAGCTGCGTCTGTTCTGTGCGAGGAGCCAAGACAAGCACAGAATATTTGGATTATTTTTTTTCTGCCATTGACTTCAAACCCCCAGTTTACATGCGCTCATAAAAGTGAATTTTCAATGCATCTAACAGCTACTGTTTACACAGAAGCATCCACTAAAGCAATGCAAATGACCTTAGTAATTTTATCCTTTTTGACCTTGTAAAGGGCGCTTTTGCCTCGCTCACATCCATCCTGACTTCCACGGCAAGGATCTCTTTCCTACTTTGTCATGTTGATTGGATTAGTTGTGAGAACTTTTACATCTCTTCCACTAAGTCTCCCTTTTTAATGTGTCAGATACTGTGTTTTGATTCTACTTTCAAGGCTCCTTAAGACCCTTTCTTCTCTTCCTATAAAATTGTTTTCCAGTTCTGAGAAATCACTTTCAGTCCCCAGCTGGTAAATAATACTATTTGCCATTGCTTCGCTGCTAAGCCTCTGGACAAACACTTTCCTAGCATTTCTCACGCGCCCCACAACTGTGGCACACTCTCTTATAAACTCCCCAGAAGTCTCCTTTGCCTTGTTAGCTATGAAAAGCTCTCTGTATGTTTGGTATGACCACGGTGAGCAGCCACTTAAATGTGTGCTTCACTCAGCTTCACTTTACTGATGAAAGGGTTTGTTAGAGACCTGTACTGTGGTTGGATTTGGCTTTAATTAGATGTCACCTGCCTTCTCAAGTCTTTTTCTCTGTAGCTTTGACATATTGTTGCTTTTTGACTCTTCAAGCTGAGTGAAAATGCTGTCTTCCCCTTTTTGTTGCTTATTAGAAAAATAGGATTAAATCAAACAACCAAACATCAGTTTGTTATACCCATCTTTGCAACATGCAAAAGTCTGCTTTTGTCAGAAGAGATGAAAAGTATTCACTATTTCAGGGTCAAATGTTGCAAAAGAAATGTCAAAGTCTTTTGAAAAGGTTTGAAAGAGCTGCAATTCATTAAGTTTCTCAAAGAAAATACTACAGAGGGGAGAAAAAGCCTGCCTGACTACTAAATGAAAATAGACTTAGGCCAACAGGAACTAGATGCATCAGGAACACAGTAAAACTGAAAACGTCTCATATCTTAGGCAATCTATTCTTGTTAAATAGATCAAAACCCAGGGTGAAAACAGATGTTCTGAGAATGATGTGTTGGGATATAAGCTACAAAGGAAGTGTTGAGGAGCAATTAGCTGTGCTGTAATGCCTACAGCTGCAGCTATTTCTCATTTCCTTTCCTCTGCACCCCAATACTGTCAGCAGCAGGAGTAGCACCTTCAGGAACTTAACATCTCTCAGTGAAGAAATTATTTCACTTATGTCTTTTTTGTTTGGGATTTAATTGGTATCATTGATCATCTCAAAGAATGAATAACATTGATATTTTCTTCAGAGGTGGTTTAAACCAGACATCTGAGGTTACTGTGGAAGTCTTTCAGTCACGAGTTGATGTCATAGCACTTGTTCTACAAAAACAGTACAAGCACCCCAAGAATTTAAAGGTAAAAGGAAAACCAACATTTATATTAGGAGCACTCTTAAAAGGGAAAAATAGAGGTATAAGAAAGGAAGGAGTAAGTTTTTACATGAGCTTTATTTTTTCAATTTTCTTGCAGTGTGCATAACTAGAGACTTTTTTCAGCCCTGAAAAAAAAACCCCAACCAAACCAATGACAGATTCAACAGTCCCAGGCCTGAATATTTGTTATGGAATCCTAAAGATGACAATCTTCTATCTGTTTTTCCCAATGTGATAAAAATCTTGTTTGAGTAACAAAAAAAGGTAAATTTAGAATAACTGCTTGAAGTGTGTTCATATTTTGAAGTTTCTACTTTATATGTTGACCTGGGAAAAGAATAAAAACATGTTGCAGCTACAAGCTTGGAGGTTTCTTTAGCAAATATATTGATTGAACTTTAAAGAAACATCATGTGACCGTCTAAACCTTCCCTCATGGGTCATATTAGACCAAAAGAGTTCCAAAAACTCTGTTGTGAGAAAACCTCTTGAATGTCTTAAGATATTGCAAATGCCTATAGGCCTGTTTCTTTTCACAAACCAGCTGGTTGGTTTTTTTTTAATTATATACTTGATGTATTTATGCATAATATACATTTTTTTTGTGTTATATATTCAAATATAATGCATATAAACGCATGTTTTAACTTCATATAAAAAAACTTTAATCTCAGATGTAGGAAATATAAGAAAAAGTCCATGACAGCCTTTGGTAAATGTAAGAAGAGGAATAAAAAAGCAGTGGGATAGGAGGGAAGCTGACACATGGCATTCTTTATCTTTGGAGTATGAGGTTCCCTTTGTCCTGAGGTTAATTTTTCACACTTGTGTGTCATTGATGCAGTGAATGAGATGCTGTAATTTGGAAGAAAGTCAGAGATGACAACCTGCAGCTGTTCTTTTGGATAGGCCGTGACATAAGAAGTAGAGGAGAACTTGAATGCTTCTTGATTTTAAATGGGTAGGTGTTCAGAACTGTTATAATTAATTTGGATGATAATGCTTTAGAACCTGAATATGATGAAATTAGAAGGAAAAGATCATCTTCTATCAGAGGTAGATCTGTTTTGTGTGTAGTACTTAAATAGGTTTGTTTTGATGATGATTTCTGTAATTGTTTGTGGAAAGGGTACAAATTATGTTCTTGCTTTTCTTTTTATCTTTTGTTTTCCAGTTTAGGTAATAACTTACTTTTTCACTTTTTCATAAATTTCAAATTTTATATGAAGTTTTCTCAAACTAATATGTTTTTGTTGTTAAATACTCTTCTCACTTCTTAAAGTTTTCATCTCTTTGTTGTTGTTAAAGCCTGTCAGAAAACAGCTTATATGGGGTTTCCCCCCCCTTTAGTTTCTTAGGTTTGGGTGATAAAGCTGGTTTTTTTTCTATTCATAATTAACAAATGTGTTAAAAGTCCTGTCAACTTTTCTGACAGATGTGAAAATCTGAAGGATTCCTGGCATGGATGTATTTTTCCCTGCTGAAGGGTTTTAATTTACTTATTTATTCTCCCTTCCTCAGAGAGCAAGATGATATGAGAGACAGGAGGAGTAGAAAATGTACCACAGATTAAGAAATGTGTAAATATACACTATCCTTCACTCAACTGTTAAAAGAAAAAATGAAGAAGAAAAGAGACTACTTGCTGACATTGCGAATCTAAGCCAAGCATTTATAAAAATCATTGATTTTTGGTGTGGTGTGAAAGTAGAGAAAAAAACTTTACTAAAGTTAAGTGGGGGATAATAGGTTCAGCTGGTCTCAATAGAGGCTCTGTACTGAGAAATGTTGACTATTTTAAAGATATTTACTAGTGCAAGGTAAAAAGCATTATTATGAAATATCTGGCAATATTTTAAACACACTTTAAAAGAAGGTGCAACAGAATCTCTATGTAAGAAATCACTCCATCAAGTAAAGGGAAAGCAATCATGCAGAGATTCTCTTGAGAAGTGATCAAGGGGTTTTCCATGGACAGGACAGATCTATTAAAAGAAGTGTCTATTTGAAATTCTTATGAAATTTTCCAAGCCAAAATTGAGATTGCCTACATAATTAAAATTTGCTTTTCTGGTTCATATGGATCCATTTGGATACACTTTTCCAGTGGTAATCTCCTTCTTTCAGGATCCCCTTCCCTCTGCAAAATCCTCAGTTCACTTAGTGAGCTGGCTGGACAATCTTGGCCAAGTTTTATTTTTTTGTTTATTCTGTTTTTGCCCCTGGCCCCTATGCAGCAGTCACTATGAATGCAGGATTTTGGATAAACAGTCTGTTTAAATAAAAACAAAGCAAAGAAAACAAAGCTTTACAATTTGGGCAATAGTAACTGTTTCTTTGCTGCCTGTCTGGTTGCATTCTGCCATTTTCAGAAATGAGTAGCTTTTTGGAGAGACAGCAAAATTCCTGCAGGATGCAAAGAATGGTATCTCCTCTTTTTTTTTTGCTGTGGTGGGCCTGACTAAAGTTAGAATGTTTCTTTCTTACCTTCTGAGCATCACTGTCACATCATGGGGAACAAGAAAAAGGGTATCTCCCTCCTTTAATTGTGACAATGTGTATTTTGGTTTGCTGGAGATTTAAGGGGAACAAGACCCATTATAATATTTGTTTCCTTGTCCCTTTTCTCCTCTACAAGTCTCTTACTAGCCCTATTTACCTTCAGATTGTTTTCTTAGCCAGCTCATGTTGATAACTTAGAAAAAAGTCTGAATGCTAAAAGCAAATAATTGATTCCAAGTAGCACAGAGCAGGATGGAAGATTTGCTGGGGAGATGCACTTAATGGTAGTTCCATACACATTTCAGGAGTCTTACTTCAAACCAGCTGCAGTCAGGATTGTAGACTATTAGCATTTGGAGCACATCTGATGTATTCCTGGAGCACATCTCCAAATTAATTTTTGTCTGAAAGGAATCCAGTCTGTTTACTCCTAGGCCTCTCCACAGAGTGACACGAGGCACAGCACGTGGATGACTGGGAGAGATGCTTGAGAAAGGCTCTCTTGTTCTGGTAAAATATTTAAGTGGATGGGTGCAGTACAAACCACACTGTTCCGTTCTACTGCTTTAAACTGTAGTGTCTATTTCTCCAGTATGGAAACACTTCCCACCGAATTTATGGGGAACATGAGCAGGCAGTGAATTATTTAACACATGCAGAGGGACTTGGTTTCTTCTTTTGAGAAACTGACAAACTGGTTTGAATTATGCTTTCTAAAAATCCACAGTCTGAAGCTGACACTGGCATAATCAGTTTCAGTCCATATGATTGAGTTTGGTGAAATTAGTGATAGATGAACTGGTGAAATACTGGAATGCTGAGCTGTCTTACAAAGTCTTTTCAGTTTATCTGTTGGCTAAAATTCCAAGGAAAGGTCACTTTTTGGAGATGGGTGGTCTTTGACTGGTGAGCATATGTAGAGTCTATGTAGTGTGGTCAGTACTGTGGTTGCTTCAGGAATGATTTACCACAAAATAGTGAGTAACAAGACCTATCAGAAATCAAAACTTTATTAGAATCACACAGTCATGAAAGTTGGAAGAGACCTCTAACATCTTCAAGTCCAATCCATGTACCCAAGTGCCATGTTCAGATGCCTTTTGAACATTTATTGTTCATGCTTGAAAATAAAGTAGGCTTAGATCTAGGCAACATCAGCGTATAAATTTTTCAACAGCACAAAGACCACTGTACAGGACCAGAGATGGCAACATCAGGCAAAACAACTGAACAGATTTTGGAGATAAAACTAATTCCTCAGGCCACCTGGATTGATTTGTAATAACAGGTTAGGGGAGACAGTACTGACATGACTGAAACTTTATGGTTCCATAAATAAAATGGGCCTCATCCAGCAGACCAACATCATTCACAAATAATACATGCATTAAACATTTAGGAAAAAAGGTTCTGAAAAGGAAAAAATGTAGTGACTATACAGCGCTGTGACTCCCAGCAGTGTGAATTTCTTTGTATTTCAGTACAATAGAAAAGGGACTGGCTGGCTATCAAGCACATGAAGCGTTTAGCGCTTCCACTGGAATGCCCAGAGGTTGTATCTGTGTGGGAATGAGAGCTTAAAAGTAAAGATATTTGCTAGTTCAGCCTATGCCCATTTTGTAGCACTGATTAGTACAATTAATCTGCCTTTGTGTTTGGGGGCTATGGGGAATTGTTGTTTCGATGGCCAAAGGACTAACAACGACAACAACAAAAAGCACCAAAAGCTTTGTAGAACACATATTTGTGGGAAGTGAAAATGTTTTGATTAACAGTGGAATGCATTGTCTTTGAAATATATGCATCTATTCATTACTTATATAAACATATAAATGCAGATACACTAACTCATTTGCATTTTTGGAGTATCTTCTATGTGGAGATTTCAGTTCTTCACTGTAGTTTAACAATAAGTAACATTCATGTGAGTACCAGCACATTATTTATGTGTTTATTTTAGCAATGCCTAGAGATATCTTGCTATCAATCAAGACACACCCTTGTTCCTTCAAAGGAGGCAAACCAGTTCAGCTCTCTGTCATCCATAACACCATTTGCTTAAGTTGTGTCAAATGCTTGATCAGACTCAGCACCTGTGTAACAGCATTTGAGGTGCTTCACAAAAAAACTATTGGGGAGAAAGAAGGAGAACTCTCGTGTCAGAAAAAGAATGTTTTCTTTACTTTCCTCTTCTAAAACTCAAATGTTCACAAACCATTTCTTCCAATAAATAAAATGGAGCTTGAAGCATGGAAACTGAACCACAAATTGCTCATGTCTATGGTATTTAATATTATTCGAAAAGGAAATCTTGCTCATCATGGATATTATGGCCCTGCTTTTTCTTCAAGGTATCATTTTTGGGTAACCCTGTTGATAGCCCTCTAGAAAGTCTAAAGTTAAGCCAGTTTAAAAATGCAAAGGCAGAACCCTCCCTAAGCAAAGTGTCATAATCTCTTCAGCCTGACTTCTTTCAGCAGTGTTTCCAATGGATTTTTTCTGCATTTAATTTTTGCCTGAGTGTACGTTTACTCTTCAGAAGCATGGCAAGACAAAGAAATGTAAATGTGTTATGTTTTTATTTGTAGTGTCAGGAAAGGATAACAGACACATGAAGGCTATCTCTGATGCTCAAGTTTTGTGTTCAAGGTTATTGTTTCTTTAGTGCAACTCTGAAACTAAACGAGGGAACAGACTGTGCGTTCTGAACAAAATTAATTTACATTTAAATACTCCATTTGTCAAAATATTTTTGCCTGTAAAAATTCACATTTTCTACCAAGTGTTGTAAATCCAGTTAACAGTAGATCTTAGACAATATATGATTATATATTATGGCATATACTTGTCTACAGTTTGAGTTTTGAAAATCTATTGCTGTTACTCCCTTTTGCAAGGAGAAAAAAAAATCCTTCTGTGTTAATGTTACGGCGCATCCTGCATCTGTCCACAACAGAGAAGTGAGGACCTTTGGCTACAAATAAACACTTTGCAATTTCTCACAGTGGTATATGTTAGTCACATAAAATGTGATCAAATCAGAGCCTCAATACCATGTAGCTGTAGGCCTTTCTTGGAAGTCTGACTTCCTGTTTAACATATTTCAGCAAAAATTTTGATTTCTAATTTTCAGTCTTTATTTTTGATTCATGACTCCATAAAGAACTTGAAAAAATGTCAGTTTTGAAAAGTTGGGCTTGGTGCAGATTCCTCATTACTTCTTATTGGCTTTTAGTCAAATTCCATCTGAGAGGGTGGATGTCTTACCTGAGGTGCAGCAGTGCTGGTCTCTAATCACTCACATGTACCTTGGGCCCACAGTGCCATGGAAGAGGTGAGACATTTTGAGTAAAGAGTGATTTCTGGAAACAGATCTTTAAAAAAAATGCTTTAAAAATAACAAAACCCCATGTATTGCCAGACTTGCAGCTCTTCAGTCTTTGCTTCTTTGCTCTTATCTTCATTGGCTTTGGCTTAAGACAAACTGTTGACGTGCCAGTGCTTGAAATTGAAGATGTGGCCTATGCTTATACAATTTAAGAGTTTTGTTTGATTAGTTAGTACAAGTTTGTTCAACACATTAATACTTTGGACAAACTCAAAGGAATTAGTGACCTAAAGCCCATTTCCCCTTGCAACTGGAGTTACTTGCCTTTTTATTTTTTACAACTGTTACATGGAGGAACAGTAGATGGGTTTGTAGTGGGGTTTAA
Organism: Edolisoma coerulescens; assembly: GCA_013397115.1. NCBI lineage: Eukaryota > Metazoa > Chordata > Aves > Passeriformes > Campephagidae > Edolisoma > Edolisoma coerulescens. Next base: position 961,114 of record VWZW01002576.1, read on the forward strand.
ACATGACAAATCCAACGACTTCAAGGAAAAGAAGAATTTTTACAACCTAAGACTCTGCGCTGGTGGGGTGAAATATCGAGCTGTTGTCTAACTCTTAAATCAGTCCAGAGAATGTGGAGGGGCATGTGATGGGTTCTGCACAGAACCAATGGATCTCTAACTGATTTATGGCTTTTAAACTTTAGAGCTTCCTTAGAATTTATCCCACTTCTTTCTTTTCTCTCTCTTTTCTACTCCCTTCTTTTTGTTTTGTCAAGTATATGATGTATCAGTATCATTCATGAATACAGTGTGAAGAATGAAGGTGAATTCCCTCCCCACCTCCCTGAATTTTTTTTTCTTTTGTATGAAAGTTAGGCTTTTGATTTTCTATTTTTTCTTCAAAGTTTATCTACCAAAATATTTGGAAATGGCTGAGCTTCTGTAAAGATCTGGAGGAATTTCACTTTGGTTTATAAATACATTCAATTTAGAAGAGGCTATATTGGCATAAACTGCCTAGTGCTGTTTATCCTTATCTGTGATATTTAATTTTTCAATACATCTGCAGATTCAGTCTGAAACAACTGATTTCCAGAGAGTAAAACAGCATGAAGGCTGAAGTTTCCAATGTTTTTCCTTAAACTGCATGTTCCCCTTGCCCCCACCCATTTGGGTTTTGTTGTTATTCCACCCCAAACCATGTTTTGTTGTCTTACAGGGACAAAATGTTCAGAAATTAGATTTTTTTTTTTAAAAAGAAGGTTAAGATAACGGTTTCAAAACTTAGTCTGGTAGTAATATCAAATGAATTTATAAATACGGTGATTTCTGTTTCACAGTTCCTGTATTGAAATCCCAGAACACAGATCACAGGTATGTGATAAGTTGCAAACATTATTTTTTGTCTTCATTAAGGGAAAGTTTTAGACTGCTTTGCCTTAAAAATCTGTTTATGATAATAGAGATTACTTCTCTTTTACTGCTTCAGTACGCAGTAGAATCCAAAATGTGGGAAAATTGAGACACACGAACAAATGCGTGCATCATGAACTAAATTATTTTCTAGTTAGTACTTCCACACAGGGATTTAACATACCAAAGTTATGCACTTTATCTTAGCACATGATGGATTTATCTCAACTTTTTTCAATACAGAAAAATCCCCTGTCTACAAATGTCCCATAATAGCTGATTAATAGTCATTAAAATGTCCTGGAGATTTGTTTGAATCAACTCTGGACAAGGTACTCTTAGATGTAAATATTGTCCTAATGCAGTTAGGAAAGCTTTATCCAAGTCTGTGCCAAACATACTCAAGGTTGTCTTGGGCTGATAACTTGTCAAATAATATTAATTTTGGGTTTGTTTCTGTGTTCATGATTTAGTTGTGTGTTTTAGATATGGTATGTACTATAGATGTCTCCTTAATAATTTTTGTTTCTGTTTGTCTACTTAAAGCTTCCTATTCAATTTCCTTTGAGGCAGAAGTATTTACATATTAGTAAATGGGAAGGGAAAAAAATTACTACTATTAATGTATGATACTCGTGCCCCCAGTGTCCAGTTTTGGAGATGAAATGCAATGGTAAGAATATTACGTATGTTCTGTACATGAAAATCAATCTGTCTACCATGTCCCAATCCTAATTTTCATAAACCTTCATGTGTTACTGAGCTTTGCAAGTCCTTTACTTATTGAAAACTAAGTTAATAGTGAATGCCCTTTTTTCTGGTCAGCACTCTTTTACTAGGTCTAAACTTTGACCTGGCATGTTTAATGAAGACTGGCTGAGGACTGGTGGTTTCCTGACTGTAGCTGATTCCTGTTCTCCTGATTACTCCTTTTTGACGTGCCTTTGAGTAGCCCCTCACAGATGGGCTGTATCAGTTCACAGGCTGTCCCTGTTCTACCTGGCTCTTGAAAAGTCCATTGTCACCAGCTCAACCTCTGTGAGAAGTATATTTTGCTATTGCAGATAAGATTTCTTCAAAGTGAAGCAAAGTAGTAAGAATCAATATTATTAAAAAGTAATCAAGTTGTCATTCCCTAAAAGTTATCAGGCAGCTTGTGCAAGGCAGCATATCCTTATTTAGAATAGGGAATTTATTGGCAATTTAGGAATGCCATCCGTCTTCTGTGTCATTTGTTGGATACTGTTGTCATTTTTAAGAGCATTCGCTATATAATATTCTAGGCCTGGCTGCAAATACAGATTTTTGGAATCCAGGGCATAGGTGTGGATTTTCTCCTAAAATAATATATTCCAAAAGCTTAATGTGGCCATTTTTGCCAAATAACTTAGCTTGTAGTTTCCCTATTGTACTTTTTTTTTCCTTCCCTTACTTTGTGATCCTACAAATATATATTTTTTTTTCAGCTATCAGATAAAGATCAAATTGTGTAACATTGCTCCTAACAGATGTTGAAGGTCCTAAAGGCTCAAATAAAGTCATGCATTGGAGATGGTATTATAATATCATTATTTAAATATTGGTTAGTTATACATCATAAAAAGAAACAAAGTTGGCACTTCTGTTTATGTGACACAGGTCAAATGTAGCTCCCTTCATTTCCTCATATCTGTGCTTCTAAGATTTCTCTCATTTCTGGAATTTTTATAGACGTCCTTGTAAATCTAGACGGGTCAAACCCATCAGAGGGTTTTATAAATGTCTACATAATTTAAGAATTCAAACTTCATTCTGAACTTCCTGAAGTATGTACAAGCATACACAAATTACGCAGCAATTATAAATAAATATGGCAGAGATTTCTTTGATTGTGAAAGAATTTAATAAATATGTGCCTACCAGATTCGCTGAATTAGGGCTGTTTGTTCTAAGTCCTTTTTATCATCTCTCAACCAAAATATCACCCACGCCTATTGTACTTATCTTCTCTTCACCTTGATTATGAATAATTTAAGTGTTGAAATATCATTCTTCTCTAATTCGGGGCTTTGTATTTGAAGAAAAAATATTCAGCAGAAGATGTAAACTGATAGCATAAAATGTCCTCAAGAAATGAGAGGACAAAACCCACACTGTTTCTTTCTTTTCACAACTACTTTTCTTTCTCATCAAGGACTTCCATATCCCCTTTATCACCTCTTCCTGCATGTTGCTTACTTATTGTGAATAAAACCTCTTCAGCTTTCTTTCAACAAAATAATGTTCTGTTAACTTCTGTCTTTTTTATAACCCAATTCTGTATTATTTCACTTTGTCCTTGACCACTTCCATTATTTTTTTCTCCTCTCACTGTAGCATCTATTGATATATAAAGTTCAAAGCTTGCTCTGTATCTTTCCTGTGTTAGTTTAGATCCTGTTCTGTAGCCGATTTTTCTTATTGACCAGTGGGATACCGCACATTTTTCCAAGAGGACTCAGCCACCACAAAACTGCAGTTGGAGTTTTCTGAAAACACTGAAAGAAATTATCTAGACAGCTGTAGACACTCCTCTTATTTCATATGAGAAAGGGATAAATACTTTCCAGCACACCTGAACAGATGAACATTGGATCCTTGCTTGTTTTAAGAGAGTTTGTGAATTCATGGCTCCTGTGGTAAACATTCTTGCTTCAGTAAATGTGTTGCGGGTAGAGAGTCTTGAGGAAACAATCAAAGTGATCAGTTTCTTTTAAATCAGTATTCAGCAAACTTTTGCTTTCATGCCTTTATTCCCCACCTTTATTTGCTATCCCCCCAAAACCTTTTGTCTCTCATAGCACAGGTCCAGCTGCCAGTTTTTCATTATTACTGAAAGCCTCAGCCCTTAGAAGACAGCGGTTTTGCTTTATTCTCCGTTCATGGCTATGACCTTCTCTAAGATTTTTTTCATCTATTTCATGTCCTTACCACAGATATGGATGAAAATCTAGTCTGTTTCTATTAGCAGGATGAATGGAATTGTTCTTCAGTTGTACCCAAGCACTTCTCTATTAGATCAAATTGCTTCATGGTTAGACAGAATGTCTTTCAACTTTTTTCCCCTCTATCATTAGGATTGCAGAGAGCTCAGAAACTGACAGAAGTTCTACTGAAGCTCCTATTTTTTTTCTAAAATTATTGCTTGTTGATACCTAGGTTAATGAATAACACATTAATTTTTTTAGGTGAATTTTTGGCATTCAATTTTAAAAATGTCAGCGTGGATTTAGATGGGAATTTATTATAGGAGCTATCCTTCAGCAGTTTGATAGTAGTCTGACTTAAAAACAGGTCTTAATGTTTTAGGCTTTTTTATGCCATTTTTTCTGGAAAAGGATATTTTTCGAGCACTTCCTAATGGAACTGCAATGCTGATATCAAATCTACATTAAGTATATTATTTCATTAATAATACTAAGTTTTATAATTGTGTACAAGAGGCTGAGCATTAACAGGACTGGCAGTCTAAAGTCAGGCAACTTTGTCAGCTCTAATATTATAGCAAGATTACAGTAAAAATGAATGACCCATGTAGGAAGCTCATTTTTTAATGAGTGTTTTATGCATTTAATTTCCAAGGTCAGACTATGGCTATGATAGCAGCTTTTAAGAAAGGAAATTTGCTAATTTGGTGTACATGGCAAGAGACAGCAAAGGGCCTTAGAACTCTGGCATTTTAAAAGATTTAGTGCAGAGAGCACAACAAAAAATAATTTATCATTGTGGTTACTGTAGTTTGCCTTTCCACACGGTGGAAAGAGGAGGGAGAAGAGAGGCATGAAACTGCTTCTAGCTTTGAGGTGTGGAATTAATGGAGAGTTTATGCCCAGTCTGCTCCTGTGCAGTGAGTTCTTTACAGCAGCTAAAGTGAGTACATAAAAGCAGGGTAGCAGATGCTGTGAATGGGTCATGGTCCTTGTTGAGCCTGAAAGTTCTTTATAAGCATGTTTTAAGAGAAGTGCATCTAAATCCAAGACTTCTGCATTCATATTAACTAAAAAGCCAACACCTCTTATTTATATAAAGTATTTCTTTTCAGTGTGTGTTAAATTAATTCTGTCTCCAGGCTTTTTGGTTTTTTTTTTCCCTCTGAGGAGATTCCCTCAGGTTTCACTTTGCTAGAACTTATTACAACGTATATATTTATATGTATGATTATACAGTCCAGGAGCTCATGTAAATTCCTACAGGCTTGTTGCTTCTAAAATATTTGTTCCACTTTCTTCTCCTTGGAAAGCATTCAAAAAATTTAAATATTTCAAAGTTTTCCAATGTTTAATATTAATAGAAAAATTATTTTAATAATCTTTAAATATCATGAAAGTTCTCTTATTTTGGTGAAATTTTTGTGACAGTTTTGGGGAGAAAGTGTCTTTTGAGCCTCACTATTATCATTCTTTTTAATTGTATAATGAAAATTATACTTTCAGCTATGGAGAATTCGGAATATACAGGGGCTTTTACCCCTGTTATTTTTACTAGCTGACTGATGCACTCCAGCTTTCTGTTTCTTAAAATTCTAATAATTGAACTCACCTCCTCTAGCCTTAGTACAAAGGCTAAAATGCGCTATAGATCATTTGAACCACTATTTACTCCTGGAAAGCTCTCTTAGCCTTATACACTTGTAGTATCTTGGGCATTTACTCCCTGCTTTAGCCAGGGATTATTGCTCAGAGTGTTCCCCCAGAGCCAGCAAGAGTGACTCCTATCCTCATGATGAAACTGTAAAGCCGTAATGGATCAGATAATGAATGGGAAAGAAACCTTAGCAAGGTGTATATCTCTATATCAAATTTTTCTATGTTGCATAATATGGGATTAGTTATGCTATCAGGCTTTCTCCCCTTTATTTAATGGAGTATTAAATAAATAATTATAATAAATAATAAATTCCTTACTTCCAAGAAGGTGAGCATCTTGAATTCCAGGCGCATCTTTAACTTCCAGTTCTGTTTTCCATTGAGTAATGCAAGAGTATTTAAGTGTGGACCTCACTGAAAACAGTTGCAGTCATGAAAACAGATGTGGTCATGCTGTTATACAATTTTTGGGATGAAGTACAGCAAAACAATGTTACTTCTGTATTTAGTGCCCTCTCTTTCAAGGCATCCTGAATTCAAAGAATTAGAGGCTGTTGTCTACGCCACCCTTGTCTTCTTTGAAAATGAGCTCAAATCTTCAAATAAAGATAAATTTTTTGCTTAAAATTAAAAACCAATCCAAAATCTGCTTGAAATCAGAATGTATTTTGATGATTTTAACAGTAAAAAATTGACAGCTTTTGAGATTTACATAGTTTTTTTGGCAAATTGGTAGTTGTGGAAGACACTGCTATTGCTGTTTAGTTTTCTCATAACTATTTCCTTCCTTTTATCACAAAATGAAAATTTGGAAACAAATTATAAAATCTAGCTAGAGAAGGAAGCAATGACATGAGTATGAATTCTTTCATAAATGATAGGAACAAAGACTCAGATTAACATTAATAGATGTTTGTTGGGTGGTTGGGGCTTTTTTAATAGTAACTCAGTAGAGGAAATAGATATTTATCTTTTTAATTTTTAATTAAGAAGAACTGACTGAATTACTTACGTGAAATCGCATCTGTCCTAGCACCGGATACTGAAATATGCATTTATATTTTTTATATATCCATTTATATTTTTTATGAAAAAATATGTAGGTTTAACATTTAGACAGCTTAAGATTTCTGTCGCCCTTTTATTTCTTTTCTATTACTTATAATTGATGGGGGGATGTAAATGATATGGCATAGAACTTCACCCTTTTAGCATAACATTTTTAGTTGATTTTTCAAATTAATTTTGTGGGGCTTTGCAGAATGGTGTATGGATACGTGACTGGTATTTGGGTAGGAGATTTGTCTTTTAAGATGAAGGAAATTAAATCCTCAAAATTAGCAGTATTTTTGTTATTGTCCTTGTAGGATTTGCCTTTCATGGCATATGTGAAAACACCCCTTAGGCTAATCACATAGAAATGCTAAAAAAAAAAAGCATACTTGGAATAAAATTATAGTATCATGATTTCTTTCACAGTATCCCTTTTGGGGAAGGACAGAGAGGGGAAGATAGGACAATTGGCCCACAGAGGAAAAAAGATCACTGTTATGAAAAAGGCTGACATGTTCCTTGTTTTTGTTTGCTTTTTTTATTTTAATGTACTACAGGCCAGTAATAACGTTACTGAATAACACCAAGGACACAGTATCATCCACCTTCTACTTTTTATTTAACTGAACACACGTTCAAAGACAAATAATATCTGTTAGCTGAAAGTCTTGTTCACAGAAATGCCATCCCTTCACATTTATTACAGGCCATGTAAACCTGCCCTACAATTTTGTTAATGGCCACCTTTTAAAAAACAAATGATAACCTCCCCAGAAAAACGTCACCACCACTCCCTCCCCTTCCCAAACCCTATTGATAGTCAATCAACCATGCAGACAAAAATTCCAGTTTCAGTGTCTCCTGATGGTCTGTGTTGGAAGCCTTAGGTGGGAATACTTCAAAGCTGCCTCAGGCGAGGCTCAGACTGGGCAGGAGGAAACATTTCTTTAGAGAGATAATGGTCAAACACTGGAAGAGGCTCCCAGAAAGGAGAAAGGTGGCCAATGCCCCAAACCTGTCCAGTTTTGATGTTATTTTTTCCTGTAATCACAATTATACCAGTGAATCTGCTAAGCTGAAAAGCTGAATATTTTTAAATGAAACAAAACTGTGTCTAAAGCTTCTCTTATTCAGTATATCTTGTATGTGAGATATTTTCTGGTCACACTAAAAAGTTGTCTCTTCTGACATGGAGGAAGAAATGGCCAACTAAGAACAAATAGTAAGCCTTAGTTAAAAGGGTTATAGCTATAATAAAAAACTATAAAGGCTGTGCCAGTTTAGTGCTAATACTTACTTGGAAGAAAAGTGGTTTATTGATTGGAAATTTGTTGTAGGATTATTATTGTAGCTTCACTTTTATTGTCTTCTTGAAACATGGTTTTTCACACCCATGGCCATTTCATCGTCAATTAATTTAGGAAAAAGGAAAATGTTTGAAACAATGCTAAAGAAAAGAATTTCTATAGTTGTTCAGGCATCCAGAAAATGTTATAAATATTAGATAAGCAGTAATACTTGGAAACTAAAGCTAAACTGGAATGCAGGGATGGTCTTGAGAAGTGGGCAGATTTAATTCTTCGAACTTTCATGTAATATCAGTCTATGATTGTACTTTCAGAAATTTCAAAGCAATGCATGAAAAGTAATTCCATTTTCTGGCTAACATGATGACTCTTGGCTCATTAATGGAAACATGGAAAGTGAGAATTGAAGACATGTATAAAAATGAGGATCCAGTAGCACAGTCCATACTTACAGGGAGAATCATTGATTCCTCTGGCTTATCTGAGAGGTCCAGAAACAACTTTTTCAGAGATATTATTTTTAATGACCTGTAAAGGTAGGTTTACAATAATTAAAATTTGAGGAATGTCCCTGAAATTCATGATGAGGAAAAATGTAAATAAGGAATCTTAAGAAGTAAAACTTATGTAAGAACTAAAATGGCTTAATTTGAGTTTCTTTTTTAATCAGAGGAGAGAGGTATTTCTTCAGTTCTGAAGGCTGGGGAGAATTATGCAAGCACAGTCTTTCTGCTGAAAACCTGAATCCTGGCCAAGTATCTTAAACTGTACATTTCATATTGATTGTTAAAGTTAGGAAAGATGAACATCACTGTTTCAGTACATATATTTTTGGTGATTTGCTAAATTTGAAGTTAATTTAGGATATAACCTAATGGGTGATGGGATGGGATTCTCTGCAAATTTTCTTTGTGAAAATGTCTTGACTTTATCCTGGTGTGGGATAAGGTTAATTTTTTGAACTGTGAAAATCTATGAAGAACAAGAAAACATTATTATACCGATTTATAATAAATTTGAACATTATAAATTTACACATATTTTGTCTATATAGCTAGAGTGCATGCCACTAACACGTAAAATTATATATATTTTATCATTCTATTTTTTGTTTTGCAACAGAAATTGCAAGTCACTTTAATTTTCTGTTTATTCTCTTCATTTAGTGTAGTTTCATTGTTACCCATTTAGAATAATTCATTAGACAAATTGCTTTTGAGTTGGAAAGTCAAATGCACTCTCCCTTTGTTCATGGCAGCATAGCTTGTCGTCCTTCCTGTAAGTGGCCCCTCTGGAAACCACGGTGCTTGAACAATTGCTGATAGCACTGCAAAAATACCTCATGTAAAATGAAACACACTGTGTTCTTATTGATTTTACTACAGATGCCACTTATCCACCTGATAGTCAAACTCTGCTTTGTTATGGTGATGGTCCGTGCAGAGTAACTCACGCGTCAGTACCCCAACGTGTGATTGTAATAGAGTGGTACCTGATGCCTCAGAGCCACACACCAGGCAGTTAAACTCTGCTGACTTTACAAACTCTGGTTCGTGCCTTCCCAACAGAATCCATCTTTGTTTCACTTCAACATCCAGAAGCTGTCACAGAGTTGTTGGGGCTGGAAAGGGCCTCTGGAGATCATCCAGCCCAGCCCCTCTGCCAAGGCAGGCTCACCTCGAGCAGGTGACACAGGAACACGTCCTGGTGGGTTTGAATGTCTCCAGAGTGCGAGACCCCATGACTTCCCTGGGCAGCCCATTCCAGGGCTCTCCCACTCTCAGTGTAAAGAAGTTCTTCCTCGTGTTGAGGTGAAACATCTTGTGTTTTATTTCATGGCTGTTACTCTGTGTCCTGTCGCTGGGTGCCACCGAAAAGTCAGGCACCATCGTCTTAGCAACTGCCTTTGAGATATTTATGGGCATTGATGAGATCCCCTCTCAAGCTTCTCCTCTCCAGACTGAACAAGCCCAGCTCCAACAGTCTCTTCTCATAAGAGAGATACTCCAGTCCTTTAATAATTTTTGTGGCCTCCTCTGGACCTGCTCCAGTAGCTCCTTGTCTTTCTTGAACTGTGGAGACCAGAACTGAACACAATACTTGAGGTGTGGCCTCACCAGCACTGAGTAGAGGGGGAGAATCAGCTCCCTGAACCTCCCTTCAATAATACAATAAGCATTTATGCTTGCTTTGTGCACATAATTAAGAGATTTAATTGAAAAAAAACCCAGCTATTCAGGAATCTAATTATATTATAGTGGACAGTACCTAACCTTTATACCATAAAATAAATACAATTCTATGGAACAAGAATGTGTGTGTACAAAAGAAAGTGCAAATGAGTGTGATATTTTCAACTATTTGCATTTTCTTGTTTGGATTATTGCATATGTATAAATTAAGTGTTGATAGATTTTTTAAAAAATTGTTTTTAATGCTATTTAAGGGACTTCAGACATAAATCTCAAGGGAAGTAAATGTGACTAAATCTCCCCAGCAGCTGTGAAAATCTTAATCATGACTGATAAATTGTGCAAGAGCTAATTCTTGAATCAGCCAAGTATATGAGAAGCTGAACTGCAGAGGGTCAATATATTTCAATAGAAGTAAATACTATTCTGTATGAATCTAATTGACAACTGAAATTTTTTTTGTACTTTACCTCTATGAAATTACATACCTCTAGTAGGTTTAAATTGTAAGGGCTAAAGAAACAAACTTAGTTTGAAAATACAGTCTGTCATTACAGCTTTACTTAGTGTAAACACTTGAGGGTGTATATTCTCATCCCGTAATTCCTTATAAACTTCAGCAAGAAAAGTTTCAAGTGTGACTATAAACACGATTGTTTGGCAGAAAGAACAGTTTAAGTCTTCAGAGGTCCATCCAGGTTCCCTCGGTGTTAATTTCCTGCTATTGAAAGACTGAAACTCTTTGCAAATAAATCTAAACTTTGTTTTGAAATAAAATATTCCCATTTGTGGCTACTTTACCAGACAATGAATTGTTGCTTAATTAATTTTAATTTTCTTCCTTTCTTTTTACCTTTGTGTGGTGTCATTTCATCTGTCTCCTGTAGTACATGGAACAAGTGAAAATGTTGAACTAGAAAGAAAAGTAATGGAAGGGCTGGCATGTACACCTAAAATTCAGGTTCCAAGTTTTATATCAACTATTTCTAAAGCCATAACCAACAAAAGAAATAAAGTTTATATATGCTTTCAATAAAATGTCTCTACTGCATAGATAAAATACAATGTACTGCTAAAATACATTTATATTTTGTGACTCAAGATATAGGGAACAAACATTGCACTAACAAAACAGTATAAAACAAGCAATATTTTTGTGTAGTGATAGAAATAATAAATAATATTAATGTGTTAATGAAGGGCTATAATGGCTGTTTATTGTGCTTACAGTTGCAGGAAAGATAAGTCTAGTTGCTTCACACAATTCAGTTTCTATTTTTCACCTTCTTGTTCATAGAAGAAGAATACATTGGACTGTGCTTTGTGCAGGTCATTTAGTAAAGAATTTTAAACTAAATTTATTGTGATTGTGATGCCTAAATACAGGGGTAGGAACCACATCCACAACTTTTCTCATTACGTTTTACTTATTTCTAGCAGGCTTTCGCCAAGATCTACCCCTTATTAACTGCTAGAGATACCATTCACTCAGGAGAGATTTCAATGTCATTGGTTGCAAACTTATTCATGGTAACTTCCAGTTTGCAGATCTTTTCCTTTGCCACAACCGAAGGCAGAACTATCTTAGTCACTAAAGCACATATTTGTTTCTAACGAATTTTTAGACTTTAAACACCTAAAGAGCAACCACAAAAACCCCTCAAAACTGAAAATTGCATTTTTGGCTCCTTTCAGTACAACATGATCTCTTTTAACTGATGTTTGATTTGAACCAGAGTCACAGTTCAGTAAGATATGATGCAGATCCCATACTACAAACCTTCCATTGAAAAGGAAATAGTCCTTCACTGGAAGAGGCAATACGCTCTGCAGTACAAAACTCAAAATTAGTACTCATGGTTATATTAGGTTGTTTCTCCTCCCAAGCTATGGGTGGTGTTCAGTATATCCTTCCTATGCCATCCCCCACTTTTCTCACTTCTAGAAAGGCAATTATGTTTTTCTCAGTGTTTTGAACTCCAGGAGTGAAACCCAGCACATATTAATTAGGTATTTCAGAATAACTTTTTAAAAATCCAAATGTTATTTTTTTTTACAAATCTGAATGTAAGAAATGCAAACATATGCTATTTGATGTTTCCCCACAATCATTGCATCTGATTTAGAACTTGTAATTGGGTCCTTTGTAAGCAATTATCCCACTGTGATAGTCTTGCAAAGGTGTGGAAAAGAAGCAAAGCAGAATTTTATCAATATTTAATACTTTAGTTACTAATGATAATTATTAAAAATAGTTGTTTATTAATTGGTACTAATTTAACAGCAATTAATGATTAATAAAGGAATTATAACTTTAATATTTATAACCCACAATTTAGAAATACAGGAGCGCTTAATGTCATTGTTGTATAGATTGAATTTTTCCCAATTTTTTTCTGAGATACTTTATACATTTGTAGAACAGTTAAAAAAAAAAAAAAGGGGGTGTAGCTGTTTCGTAATTATGCACCTCCTCTAAAATTAATAGCTCTGCATCCTGGTTCCGTAAGCAATGGCATGAGGCTGTCTCAGGGCAGGTTTAAGTTGAACACCAGGAAAAGGTTCTTCACCCAGCGGGTGGTTGGGCACTGAACAGGCTCCCCAGGGCAGTGGTCACAGCACCAACCTGACAGAGCTCAAGAAATGTTTGGACAATGCTCTCAGACACATGGTGTGACTCTTGGGGTGTCCTGTGCGGGGCCACGAGTTGGAATCAATGATCCTCGTGGGTTCCTTCCAACTCAGGATAATCCATATGTCACGTGTTGGTCAATCAAAGGCCACTGAAAAGGCAGCCCATATTTAACAGGTTGTTATTTACATGGTTTGATTCTACTGGTTTAAACACATTTCTCTAGAGAAAATTTGACTTGTGCAAAATTCTTAAACTTAGCTTGTTGGCTAAATTTTACTTAAAAGAAACAGCTTTCCTGTTTTTCCTAGACAGCCTTGCATGTGATCTCTTCCAGCTCTTCAGTCTCCTCAAAAGCATCCTACGAGGGGATGATTTCTTTCAGCTTTAATTCTCCTTGCCTAAGCATTGCTTTGAGAAATGGCATAAATTAGTGTGCTATGACCTCAAATGACACGGTGGAGAATGTGTGTTGAAGTCAGAATATGTTTGAACCCTTTAATAAGAATAAGCAATGGTTTAACAATGATTCAGCAAGGGTAGTTATAAAAAATTTAAGTTACTAAATTTCTTGTCATTTCAGAGCAGACTATGCAAGGAGGATTTTGTTACCTTTTGAAACATGATGTGGCTACATATTTTTATCTTGGCATAGTGCTTTTAATGAGATCAAATTATTTAATTTTGTGTCTATGTCCTCATGAGAAATGAATCTAAGTTTGTGTTTAATATGTCTGTCTTACAGAAATATCTGTCAAGTTATGATAGGCTCCAAGTGAGGTACATATTATTTGTTCCCTCTAGTACTTTAATTTTTGCTAGTCAATGTCTGTTGGTATGAAATTTGAGGTTTTAAAGCATGATTGTATTTTGTAAAATTGTTGCTAAATATAAACCCATATTGGTGATTCAGAAGATAATTAGATCAAAGGATATTTTTATGGGCAGAAAACTTGTGATACAATTTGTTATATTTGTATTATTTTTAACATTTGTGCTGTTTTCAAGGGGGTCAGAAATGTTTTGTTTTGACAAAATTTGTGAATACAAATTACCAGAGAGTAGTTAGCTGGTGTCTTTGGGATATTCTCACTACAGAAGGTTTAAGTCATCCAGATTTCCTCCTCATCTTTGACTATTTGACCTGTGTCTCCTTCCTCCACATCCCAGTATATTTCTTCCTAGGCAATCTCTTTTTCTTGGAGATCTGGCACATTGCCCCAAAAGGGCTGAAGAGCTTTTAGATGTAGAACTATTTGCCCCCAGTGCTGTGGAACAAGCTGTGCTGCAAGCATGCAGCACAAGCTGTACTGCTCCGAAATACAATTGTCTGTCTTTTCCCATCTGCTGCTAAAAGCATCATCACTTCCCTTCAGTCAGATTAGAAAGACTGTTTAAAATCAAAGAAGAAACAATGTCCACCAGTGTTCTTATATCTATAATATCTTCATTTTTTGGTAGCTTCTTCCATTTGAAAATTTCAGAGTGTCACATACATGAGTTAATTCTGGTGTTCTCCTTAACAAGTAATTTCATTTTTTTTCCCACAGGTGAGCAGCACGAAGTGCCTGTCCCTAAAACCCAGACAGTTGTCAGACACAAAATGAAGGATTCTTACTCAGAAAATCTTACTCTGATGTGAGCACAAGCATCTTTTATGGCCTAATTACAGGTTACACATGAATTAACTTTTGGACACTCTCTTAATGAAAGGAGATGTCTGTTTCAATAACTGCCTTTCAGTCAAACCCAACCTGAAGAAATGAAGTGTCAAAGTTTAAGAGATATTTTTCAGTTTATTAGTTATGTCATTGTTTAAAAACAAACAAATAAACAATACCCTTCCAACCCCCAAAACCCTAAAGTTTTACTGTCATAAGGAAACATCATTTCTTTAGTGTATTATTTGTACGTATAATGCTGGTACTGACATAAGATAATTCATACTGAAGGCTAAAGTAAGGAAATGACTTAATGGTATTGAAAACATCTCACTTTGAGAGTTATAAAATTGAAGGATATTTCTCTTTCTGAAGGCTATAAATGATTCTGGATTAAATATTAATCATGAAGTTTTTTACACCCTATGCAGATTCTTCAAACTTATTCGATTTGAGAGTCAAATAGTAGCAAGCTGAGAGGAAGAGCAAATCTGCAAGGAAAACTGTGCTCAAAGAGGTTTAGCATTTAAAGGAAAAAATATACACTAACTCAATTGGAAGTTCACAGGTGTAGCTATCTTACTACAGAGTAATGTGAAACTGGAAATCAAGTAGCTGGACTAGAATTCTACCAGAAGAAAAATGTGTTTTCCATGTGATACTAAATAGCTAATATGAAATTAAAATAAGTAAACAAAACAGATTAAAAAAAAATTCAGATAAATTTGGTAATTTTTAAATATGTTAATTTTTAAACAATATAACTCTTATGTCAGTGCCATAAAATTTCTAATGCATAGTAATTTTTTACTTTGCAAATATGCACTTCAAATCACAACACTTTTGGTTGCAGACTTGTATTTTAAAGAAACCCCAACAAAACAGACCCCCATAGTCCAATATTGAGTATTGCTTTGTTTTACTGTTGGATAGTGCTATGACTGACGGTATTTATTCCTGACTTTATGTCTGAATAGGTGTGTGTTTTCAGGACATGCCTTTGAGAATTATGAAATATATTCTAGAGGATTTGTGTCTATATAGTCATCTAAAACAGTCACTGAATAATTCAATGAAAAGTAAAGGATGCAGAGAACAGTCAAACTGAATGCAGGATGCTAAAACTAAAAGGAATTGTGAGAAGAAGTAGGACAAAGAGTGTTTTCTCTGTTTCCTCCACATGTGTGAAAAAAGCCTGTCTTTGTTAAGTACAGTGAGTACTCAATAGAAATATTTTGCTTTTTTTTTTTTGACTTCATTGGGAAGGTTGACTTTCTGTGAGATCTGAAGCTCTAGAAGAAAACCTTAAAGAAGAAAACCTCTTCTGCTTTAGCTTAGTATCACCCTTCTCTGACTGCTGTTTATTTGGCACCAGTCACTTTCTGGGACGAAGAACATCGGGGCTGAGCTGCAACCACGACATCAGTCTTTAATTCCAAACCGTTAAAATCCTCTGCAAGCCTTAAGCAATTTTTAAGGAATTAATCCCTTGTCAGCCTCGTGGTTTAACAGCTTGGGTTTTTGTAATGAGATTCTCTATCCCCATGATTCCTAGTAGGCAGATTGTTTACTAAACAGATTAAAAACCAAGACAGAGACAATTGAGCCAAACCTCTAGTCTTTGTGATTACACATAATTTTCTAAAGAGTAATGTTAAATGTTTTCATGGATTCAAAAAGAACCTGGACAAATCTGGATGAAAAAAATTGAATGAAGCATGCTAAATACAAAGGGACCACCTCAGCATTGGAAATCCTTTGTGGTATAGGAGGTTGTAAGAGTATCCTGGAAAATTACCATTCTGTTTTTGGCCTTTTATTCTGGAGGAATCCACTGCTGTAGAGAGAAATCTGGGCAGGATGGCCTGTTTCCTTTTATTCCTATAATTTCTCTTATATATGTTCTCATACAAATTCTAACATGTTTCAGGGTAACCTCTCCAATTCCACACCAGCTTCAGGTCAGAAACTTTATGTCAATACATAGATTTTTAGTTGCTTTAATGCTGTGATAATTTTGAACATTCTGACTTCCAGTACTAATGTTGTTCTCAAAAGAAAATGACAGTGATGCTGAATTGAAAGATCCAGTTCTTTAAATAACCCAAATGTTTAAACTCGTTGGTAGGCTTAGTTTTCACACACTTTGAACCACAGTAAAAAGAAAAAAATGATGCTGTGAGTTGGTGTGAAGAGAAAGACATCTCCTGTGTTAATATCATTAAACGTGTTTGATTAGGCTATGCTGATGATACCAGATAATATTAATGTGAGAAAAACTGAGAGTATACTAGTTTGTTAAGATGTTGCTGTTCTTAGCAAGTTTTAGAAATAAGTTCAGGCATAGAGAAAGAGTTATTGCCCATCTAAAAATGAATTTTATTTGGTGGCTGAGGATAGAATGGATCATTCAATACATTCTGAAAAATCACTGTGAGGAACTTTCAAATCCAGTGTTGAGTACTTATATTTTTAAAGACGACTTCACAAAAGAATGTGATACTAGGAATATCTTTGGTAAAGAATAGCTTTGAGATTTGGAGGCTGTAAAATTTGTATGAGTCTAAAAGCCACCTGAACAAACTGGAAAAGTAGACAAAATCTTTAAAAAGACACTTTGCACACAGTACTGTGCAGGGTGGCATTCATATATTGAGTCAAACAAATAATCTGTTAAGTTTTTTACATAATCTGAAGGAACATCTGTAAATGACATTATGTCTAGTTCTAGATTTTCCCTTATGTTGAAACGAAGCAGTTTTATGTTGCAAATTGTGCTGTAAAACTATATCAAAATCAATAATGTGAACAGGTAAATCTGGGCACTTTTCTTTAAATGCCTTTGATCTGGAATTCCCATCTGTACTTCACTGCACCCTGTGCTGAGCCATTTAGACCACCAAACTGCAGATGAGGAGTGTTGAGCATTGGTGAACAGCTGAAAAAAAAATTCGGGTAGTGCAGTACAAGGTTGCTCAGCACAGGTGTTTGTGTAATTATGATATATTAGAAGACCTCTTTGTTCAATAGCCTTCAAGCTGCCTGGAGAGTAAATTCCAGGACTAGCAAAATGTTTAGCAGAGATGAATACCTCTGAACAAGACTGCAGCAATCACCTTGTAGAGGGAATATGGACATCTTACTTTCACAGGTCAAGGCACCACTCCCTTGAAAGTGGTGCTTGCATGCCGAGTAATAGACACGATGGCTTCTTTCTCCACCTCATTCATTAGCAGGCAAGTTAGAAAAGAACTCACCAGGCAGATATTTGAGCAATTGCTGCAAAAAGAGGCAGTCGAAAACGCTGCAGTTGTTCCAGCAGCAGAGAGTGTGTCATCAGCATCCATTACCTCTGTGCTAAGGACAGGGGAAGCAGGAGCCTGAAAAATGCTTGAGTTAAAGTGTCCTGGGAATAGCAGAATGCTTGCCATTTATTTATACTAAAATGCAGTTTAATTGTGATTTTATAGATTTCTGCATATGTAGGCAGAGGCTGGCCCAAAGAGAGCATTAACAGCCCTCACCTCAATAAGCACAAATGATGGAGTGTAGAATGAGCATGCCAATACAATTTCTAGTCAAAGTCATTTCTCCTTAGAAGTCACTGTAACTAGATGAAGCTGTCTCCAAGCTATTTAGAAGATGTTTAAAATCGTTTAATCATAAGCAAATGTCAGAGTATTTTTGCAATCAAATAAAACCCGCCACTTCTGTACCTTATGCACCTTTAAGGACATTACAGGAAATCTCAAATCTTAGCATGCTAAAGTAAGAGTAGCATGTATTTTTAGCCCCATTTCACAGACGAGAAGCAGAAGTGCTGTAACTGGAAGGAAACCACACAAGAAAATAAAACCACTTTGATTGAAACTTTCGTCTAGCCAATCTTTTTGCTTCTGATGCATGAGAAATGACAGAGTGGCAGGTCCCCAGTTATTTCTTCTGCCTTTCCTCACCCTGCATTCCAGCAGGAGGCTGTTATTTAGCACTGTAAGAGTAGCCTGTCAGGCACCCTTTTCCATGATGCGGGCTAGTCTGATTTCAAGCCCATTGCAGACCCAAAGCATTTCAACAAATGGCAACAAACTCCACAATTATACCAAAAAAGTATGGTTTTTTGGTATTAGGGCTTCTGTCTACCAAGTCTGGGTTTCTTAATTTTGATGTGAAAAAATATAAATAATCATTCTTTGTTATCTGTTCATGATTTTAAATATGATTTTAAAAAGAGTTCACTTTGCCAGCCAATATGTCAGGGTTTGTTTAGTACTGAAAGCAATCCATACTTTTGGGGTTTTTTTAGCCCTGCCTTTTCTGACAGTCCTTTTTTTTAGCTGAGGAGACTGAAAAGAATCTGTAATTCAGGATATGACTGTGCCATGACTGTACATGATGCCATAACAATGCTCTCTTTTACTCTCTGTTCTTTCCCTTAGCTGCTTTTTCTTATTCTACTTAGCCTTTGCCTGTCACTGAGTGTTGGGCAAGTAATGCTTTCCTAGGATTATGGGCAGTGACAATTAAATATCTTTTCTGAATGATAACAGCTTGGTTAGTGACCATCACTCTGTATTTATAACGAAGAGATTTCCCCCCCTTTCATGTACATTGTCTTACTCCTATCAACACTGATGTTCATTTGCTCCTTGTCCCATAGCTGACTGATAGCTTGAAATCCACTGCAACTCCTGGCAGTCAGTTTTCATCACCTTTTTTTAAAGAATTTTATATCTTCAGAACACTTAGTCACCTCATTATTCCGTTCTTTTTCTAGATCATTTATGTTGAGCAGTAGATATCCCAGCAGAGCTCCCTGAGGGACTCTGCTGTTAAATCTCTACTTTTGTTGAAGCTGATCGCTTAATCCTATGATTTAAACTATTTATTAATTCATGAGGAGACCTCCCCTCTCGTCCCATGACAGCTGAATTTCCCATGAGTTGAGATACTATCCTAGGCCATAGTGTTTTTAAGTTCTTTACAGCAACTCTAACAAAACAATTTAGTACTTAATATCAAAATTCTCAGTCTATATATTACAATATTAATATAAAAATAAAGTGCAGCCATGCCCCTCCCCAAAACTCCCACTGATAACACCAGGAACAAATTTATCATGTAAACCTTGAGTGATTTAGCGTTTTAAATTATGTGGCAAAGGTTCAAAATGGAATTTAAGTTAGTTACCTCTACCATGAAGGGTCTTCTGGGATGTAGTCATTGGCTATTTATGGTTTACCAATGGGATGTTTTTCTGTAAATTAAAGACAAATTAAAGTAAGACAGGAAGTTCCCAGGCCGCAATATTAATGGCTGGTTCTGTGGAACTGAGTTAATTTTGGAAAACACAATTTACAGTTCTTAAGAGCTAGGTAGTAATAAGATAATTGATGCAAAGCTGTAATACTATTTGGCCCCACTTGAGAGAGAAAACTTAATATTAAAATATTTTTGACTGACAACATTGCCATTTATCTTCCTAGCAGGAGTCAAGTGAGAACAATAAAGTGAGAAAAGCTCTCTGTGCTCCATCCGTATCAGCTGCCATCGTACTTAAAACAAATGATGAGAACAACCCCAATACGATTGTGTTCTCTCAGATTTTTTTGGATTTCAATACCCGCAGTGGAACTTCAATACACTGATAGGAAGTTCTCTGGGTACGACACTTTGTGGACTAGAGAGAAAAAACCAAAAGCTTAGACATCCCAGGTGTCGTCAATTCAATCACCAAAATTAGACGGCTGTTATGTAAATTATGCAAATGTGAGACTCAACCTCTTCGTTCATATTTGAGAAATGAAATATTTAATGATGTTGACATTTTTAATTATGATCAGGCCTCTGAGTTAACTCCTAAGTGGGATCAGTGTTATTACAGGATCTCTGCAGACTCTGGTGGACATTTCTGCATCACATCAGATTTTATTGAACATGTATGTGCTAGCTGTTTTTGAAAATCTGAAACAATGGAAAATAAAGAAATTTTCAAAATCACCAAACAGATAAATTAATAGGGTCCTTTGAAACTGGTCTGTTCTTTGACAGTGGTCAGAATCTGACTATATCATGATGAACACTTTTCCCATACCTTTTCCCATACTCCAACATTACTTTTGATGTAAGTTTAAAAAAAAAATATCATGAAACTACACTATTGGGATGGAAATGTTATGAGAAAAGAAATATCATAACTGTGAACTTTTTAATTTAAATTTATTTATCTGTCTCACATCACTAAATTATATTGTTCCTTAAATTTACTGAGCAGGCAGAAAATAAGAGTCAAAAGATAGGCAATTCCAAAAATTTAATTTCAGCTCTCTCATTGACATGCCTCACGGAAATTTCCTGATAGCTGAACCTCAGCTTTTCCATCAGCAAAAGAGGGATAACAGTGCTTAACTAAACCACAAAGCCAGTGATATTATTGCTGTTGTTTGTCCTATTTTGTAAGTAGATGTAATCATCTGTGTTACACAGAACTTTCTGAGAGGAATCTACCTATCTAAATAGAGATCTTAAAATCCTGAGGATTAATTAATTTATGTTTGCATAGTTCTTTGAAGCTGTGTAACACTATATAAATGTTAAATATTATCTACTCCTAACCATTGACTATGACTTTCGGTAGGTATTGCATATCTCAGTGCACACTATCACTACAGCCCAAGTCCTGTAAAACTCATAAAATTATTAGTTTCCCAGTTAATATTCTTTCTGTCCTCTTCTCTAACCTTCAGACTCTTTGCCTGGCCCACAAAAAGAAAAACTGCCAGGTAACTACTCATAAAACCATTTCAGCCATTTTAGTGTGTTACTTTTACTGCGTAGAAACTCTCCATCTTACTTCAAAGTAAATGAAAAGAAACCCAAACCAAACCAGCACAGAATGATGCAAGAAAGCTGCTGAAAGTCTGTTATAAAAGTCCTCACTTTCTCTCCTTCAAACAAAGCTCCTCCAATCCCTTTCCTCCAGCATGTGGCTCCCTGTGATGATCAGTACCTTCAGACTCTTGCTGTTGGAGTGTGCCAGTGACACACTCTGCAGGCCTTTGGGGCAATGGGAGAGGGCCAGTGGAGCAGGTTCAAGGGTTGGGAGCTACCACTGAGGATGTTCTCCACTTGGATTTCTCCTACATGTGCAGCTGGGATCTGTTAGTGAAAGGGCTCTGTGTTGACTCGAGTTTCAGGCAGGCAATGGAGACCTCATCAGAGAACTACTGAAAATCACAGCTGGCCTCTCCACAGGCTGCAATTCCTGAGTGCTGACTGGTGGGGAAGGGACACAGCATGTGGCAGTGAGCTCCCCTGGGGAACAAGTGGTAATTCATATGGGACAGAATGATTGTCAACTGCATGGCAGCAACAGAAGAAACCGAGTCATCACTCAGTAGCCTTGAAACAAGGGCTATCTGGAAGTGATTCTGTCACACACAGAAAGCTCCAGGTGGGATTGAAAAATGTGTTTGCAAGATTTCCAAGGAAAGTAGAATGAAAGAGCCCTTTTTATTTCCAATGGAAAGATGGTGCACCCAGGTGCACTTACCTTTGCTGCAACTTGAGCAATTCTCAGAATCTCTGCTGCTAATTGTGACAGGAGTTTTCCACTCAGGTTTCTTCACAGGGGCATGAAATTGTCCTCTAGCAATGCTACTTGTATATACCTAAGAAACTAAGGCAAAGCTCCTTTTTCTACTAATGCTTCTCCCCCTTGGGATCATCCTCTGACACATTGCAGCGACAGATTTCTTGGTTCATCATTTCCTTCCTCTGACAGGGAGAAAAAGTCAGTTTAAAGATTTACTCTATATAAGTCTAAAATACCAGTGCCTTGTACCCTGGCTGTACGGTGTGTTTCTATCACATCCTTTCAGAAATATACTAAAGTGTGGTTTAATCTCGTGAAAACAGGTAATTTGGCCATGGGTGATACAGTGTGAAGGGTATCCTGAAAATTTTGATTGCTCCCTATTTTATTTATCTTGGTGGGGCAGATTAGAGGTTTTATAGATGGCAATCATTCTTCACATTAGCTGTCTAGCGAGGAAGGAATGAAATCTGCTCTATAAACTTGAAGGCCTCCTTATCAGTCACTGTAACTCAACTTTCTTCTCCCTCTACAAAGTTAAGGGGACCCTACTGAAATTCCTGAAAGCCAAGCAAAAGAGGAAGGACCTCCTTGTTTTCTGTAATAAGTCTCAGGGAAATACTTATCGCACATATTATGCAACTCCACTAATGTTTTCAGAACTAGGATTTAGCTTAACAATATAAAATTCTTGAATGATGCTGTTTAAGTAACTACTAATAAACACAGACTCAGGCTGAAAAAGTCTAATCATTTTCTGAAATATATTACCCTTATTTAAAAGCAGGAAATATTTATATTTTTTTATTAGGGATTGCATTACTTGCTAAATTTAGTAATTTATACATAAGGGAATATTAATGAACAATAGGGAAAAATATTAATGTCTTTTTCTAGTAAACTGGAGGGAGAGCATGAGAAATCAGTAAAAGGCAAGTAGATGTCTGTTCCTTCATTGATATTTGTCCTCATATAGCCATAACTAAAACTATCCAGTTGTTTCTTGAAATTAATGAGAGATTTTATACAATTGGGATTTTCATCTTGGTGGTTTGTGGTTTTTTTCCCTATATATCCTTATTTGTGTACCTTTTTCAAAATAATCTACACCCACATTTACCAAATCTGCTGTCGCTTTATACAAATCTAGCTAGTAAATCCTAGTGGTAATGTCAATAAATACCAATGTATTAAAAAATGTCGTCCATGGATTTCTTTTCATTTTAAATGTCTTAGAGACTTTCTTGGTTATCTGTTTTTGCAAGCAAACACCTTATCTACCTTTCTTGTTTTCCTAATATCAATTATTGTGAAAGTGAACACTTGCAAATTCCAGTTTTGAAACGCAATTTTAACACAGCTTTTATCTGTCCTTCTGAAATTTTTCCTTTCATTTCTTCTTGAATCTGTATAGCACTGTTAAAAAAATCATTTTGTTCAGAAAGAACAGTACTGAGTTGATATATCTGCATTCTTATAACATTCACAGCTTATAAAATACTGGCCTTGTGATTACTAACTCCTTGAATAACCACATTCAAGTCCAAAGCATTGGAAAGAAACATGAATCATATATCTGACTACAGCATTTCAGTGAGCCAGTGAAAGGCTGACTGGTTTATGCCCCGAAGCCCATGGATTCAATAGATGCCTTTCATTTAAATGAGTTTTAGGTCAGATCTACTATGGCTGCACAAACACTGAAAAATCAACAACATTCTTTAACTGGAGTGAGTAGCCTGCTTAAGATGATGAAGTATTATATATTATGTAACTAAATCTGTAAGAAATGCCTGGGTTCTGTTGCCTGTTCAAACAAAATCAAAGGTACCTTGACAGAACTCAAATGGACAGAAAGCTGTCTGAAACTGAGTATGTTAACAGAAAAACTGAAAACATCGGTGTCACTTTTATCACTGAAGCAGAAATTACAGGGTTTGGGAAGAGATTTTTAACACTTTATCTATTCCTCAAGAACATGAACCTTATTGAAAGACTTTTCTGCTTGGTCACGGATATTTTTTATGAAAGATTCATGTGTATTTTGTTAACACCTTCTATTTTGCAGCATTAAAGAAAAGCGTGGATGGGAGATGTGGGGATGAAATCTTTCCAAAAATATCCCTTTTTTAACTTTCCTCCCTGCTTTATCTGCAGGCCTTGACTCTTTTGGACATATTTTTTTCCCAGCAATTCCTTTCTCCTTGTTCCTTAGCAATGCCTCTGTCCTTGACTGCATTTCTGTCTTGGGATCTGTACTTTTTTATTTTCTGTGGACTAAATGTCTGCTTTGTTCGTACTACTTGCTGTTTTAGAATTTTTCTGGGTCAGCAAACCTAGAAGAAATGATAAAACTTTGTCTTTGGGGAAAGCTCTGAGTTCTTAGAGCTGACCCTACAATGAGAATATCAAAGTCAGTGACAGACCAAAGGAGTAAAGAAGATATTGTGAAATTGACTTGCTTTGATGGTATAATATAAAAAAGAAAATAGAAGTTGAACCAAGCACAAAACACTTGCCAAAAACTTAGAAAAATCCAAAACTCAATTCTCTGGAACAGTACTGAAGTCATGTTTCATATTACTTTATAGTTTTGTAAAACTTTCCAATGATTCTATTTTTGCTGCTAATATTTTAGAATGAGGTGGTCTGGAATATTCCTCTCTGCTACCTAACACTGTCCCATGGGAAATCAGTTGAATTTTATGACTGCTGGTGGTTTTTTTTACACTTAGAATTTTTAAGTCTGTGGACAATATTGAACAAAATCTGGGTGATAAAGGGGCTCTACAATCAAGCTTTTGAGTGTTCTAGAAAGACAACGTCAGAGACAGCTGAGTAGCTCGAAGAGCAATAACGTCACGATTCTATTGCAAAAATTCCCAAGAAAAGCCCATCTCTGCAAGGTGAGAAAGATGGGATAAATGCACTCAGAATAAAAGAGAGGACTAAAGAATAATCTGTCAGGAAGAGAAACCTGTTTTCCTGACAGAGTGGCCGTCCTCACCCAATTCCTTTCAGAAGCAGCAGGGCCACCTCTCTCTCCTCAGCCAGCAGCAGTGAGGCTCCAGTTCAGCTTGCAGAGGCAGAAATGAAGGCGAGCAATGGTCAGAGCATTAAAGAAATGAACTTGGCAGCACAGGAGTGAGACAATGGGGCTATCTTTTCTCCAGGAGAGGATTCCAGCGCACCAAGACTGAATAAAACCTCAGATCTCAACACGACCTGTGGAAACCACAGCTAGAATGAGCTCGCTGCAAAAGCAAAGCTCTTCCCAGCAAGAGGGAAGGATCAAGAGAAAAGATGTTCGGATCAAATGCACCCTTTTTCTGGAGCAAAGGCAACCAGGACTGACATGATTTCACCATCAGTGATGCTTGACTGGCTGGGAAAAGAAGCACCTCCAAGCCCTGCTGGGAGAGAAAAGGAGCTCGTAAAGTCCTGCAGCCAGAACTGCCAGCCAGAACAGGTGTATTGCTCACAAATTGTTGAGTTGGAGTAGGGAATAACAGATTGAGGGATTGTGCAAACATTGTAATTGCTAATGAGGAAACAGCGCAGCTCAGTGTTTCAACTCATGGCATGAGAAGTGGGAAAACTTCTCCAGGTTGACTCCAGCCTCTTTCACAAATTTCTTGTATGCCCTACTTTAATCCTCCTTGTTATCTAGGAAGCGGGGATGGGTAGTAACTTGCCACGTGTGAGTAAATATGTCCTTTAGGTATTGTAAACTCATCAGAAAATAGGACAGTGATAAAAGTCATGAACTACATTTAATGAGATTTTTTGTAATATTACATGAAACATTCATATCCAAATTCTAAAGAGTCAACATCATGTTTTTTTCTGAAAAAAAAAAGGAGTTTTCTTGACCTCAGAGTTTCAACTTTTCCCTCTAGTATATCTGGGATCATGCACAGAAACCTTTAGGGAATGAACATCCAATAATGGGTATAAAAAAACCCCAAAACATTATCCTGAGTCATCTGTCTATTTTTTTCTTCTCTTAAAGCTGTGAAAGGGAGATATACTTAGGACTGTGTGCCTTTTACATCCTATCTATATTTTTCCAATTAAAGGAAAGCAAATCTGCTTTTTAAGCTATCACAGGGAAAATAATTTCCCTCCACAAGATGGCTCCCACAGTGAGAAACTCCAGGCTCTGAAGATTTCTTTTTTTACTTCTTCAGAAAGTAATCCCAAATCATATGATTTTAATCTGCCTACTTTTAGCTCCTGAGGATTGATGTTTATTATTAAAAAAAAAAAAAGTTTTGTTTTCTTTTATGCTGCAATTATTCTGTGGTGCAGGATAGATAACTTTGTTATTGTGATTGCTCACAATGTGGGGCAAATTTCTTGATGCCTGTTCTGATTATTTCTGTCAACCATGTATTTTTTTTTCTAAAAAATCTGATACAAGTGGCCATTTCATGCCAGGGATGCCTAACAAGAACTCCCCACTGAAATCAATGAAGAACTATGACTAAAAATCAATGGTTACATATGATCCAAGCTGTTTTATTCTAGAATATTCTATGACAGTCTTTGGGGATACAATAGCAAAAAAAACAGTTCTGGGTATTAGCTTCACAGACACACCATTTTTATGATTTATCAGTGACAGAGTTTCATGGAGCTTGCCAGATTAAAGGGAAAAGAAAAAAAAATCTAAGAAAATATATAAATCTGTAGAATTAAAGAGTCTTATGACTCTAAGAGTGTTTACAAGCACCCTAACTGGAATGTTAAAACCCCTTGCTCCCGATGCTCCACAATAGTTATGTGCACATTCACATTAAAACATTATACACAAGCTTGAACTGTGAGGGAAGATTGAGCCACGTTGTTTTTTCCTGTTTTGCTGTTGCTAAAGAGCACACGCAAAGGAGACAGAAATGTACCTTGATACAAGTGAGCCCTAACATTCTGGTTCTGAGCCTTGAGCACACAAACAGACACAACCAAGTTTTGTATACTTGTGGCTAATTACTTTTTCTGCATACCAGCTGTACCTGGGGCTTTCTGTCACTGATAGATCTGCACACAGGAATTGCACTTGCAATTGTGTCAACATCTGTCTCAAAAGGAACTGAGAGGCTGAGGATGAAATGCTTGCTTTGTTTACCTGCATCTCACTTAGGCTAAAAGTGCATTGAAGTGTCCAGTGCTGGTGCCTTTGCATGTCAGCCAGTGAACTACACGGTAAGCAGTTATTTTCATTTTAATCTCAGGAGAATATTTGCTTTTTCCTTCTCATTCTTTATGAATGTTAACTGTGCAAAATAATTTTTTCTTTTGAGCTTATTGACAGTCATAACACAGGATTTTGAAAAAGGAAGTCCCACCTAAAATAAAAATAAAAAGATTTTATTTTTGTTTTGGTTTCAAAAAAAAAAAGAAGATCCAGGTATTTGTACCTTTCAAGAGGCAGTTACTGAAAGTGGTTGAAGATCATTTATAAGTTCAGGAGGATTTATTATAAAATGAGTGCTGATGTTTCCTCTGACTCAGGTTACCTTCTATTTAACTGGCATATAAATGAGCTTTAATTAACCTGTTTGGAAATGATAGAGAAATAGAGAAAGACTCAGTGCCAGTTTAATAACTAATGTCCCTATTATCCATGCCTGCAGGAAAGCCTGTGGGAGAAAGAAAAAATCACTGGGCATTTTGTAATATTCACCTTGCAAAGCTTTGTTCCCCCATGACTTATGTATTCAAAAATCTGTCATGCAAAAATGATGCAAATCTGTAGTTTACATAGGATGTATAACCATGGTGTTTGGTAGAGCTTGGGGAACTTCCAGCAAAACACAGTTTAATTGGAAAATGCCATTTCATTGAACCTACAATCTTTTGCTCCAGATTTCTACAGCTGAGCAAATATCCAGTGCTCTCAACAATGCATCTGACAAGAACATCAGTTTTACTGAAAACTGTAAGGCTTGGGAAGGCCTGTGAAAAATCATCAACTTTCTATTTTATTTTTTATTTTTATTTTTCTGTGAGTAGGAAATGCTGCATTTTCTCAGTCTGGACATTGGCAGAGGGATCATCTATCACCTGCCTTTCCTGGCTAGCATGGGCCCATATTTGTAAGTACTGTGTTCCCCACACAAAGTAGGAGAAAGTCACGATAACCCAAATAACTGGAGTGATATATAATTAATGGGGGGCTGGATGGTGTGGAGGAAAAGACATATTCTGTTCTTTCACCTTTTTGTGTGTCACAGACATATCAGCTTTTTTAGTATCCTAAAAGCTGAGGCTGTATAGGGCAACAAAGAAATGGGCTCAATGTCCTGAATCAGATTCTGACTGTCAGAAATATTGATTATATGGAGCAAGTAAAGAAATAAACTATTAGTAAGATGCTGTTCAAGGAGTCTCACCGAAGAAAACCTTACAGAAAGTTTGTTTCCTAATACCTAATGATGCTGTCAATAAGAACCCTTTACAAAGCTTAATCTAAAAGTGTGCAAAATTGTTTTCTCTACTAATAGACCTGTCCAGCCATTGGATTCAAATCTAGAGGGAAATTATATGAGGGTTATACTCTGAGTTGAAAGTGCTATGGAGTAATGAGAGGAAAAAAGCTAAGGGAAGGAAAATACAATAAAAAAGAAGAGGCAATTGCAAGAGTTAAAATATTTGCTTATTATGTCATAAGGCACCAGCTTATGCTAAGCAGCTTTAGAGGGTGCAAATATTTTTTTCCCTGAATCTGTGATATCTGCATTATTTCAAACACCATAAAAAAATCTCAGAAAATTAATTTCTGTAAAAAAACTTTTCTTTTTTTTTAGTTAGAAAACAATTTCATATTAAAAAAAAACTAATGGAAATTTTAATTGATTCACAAATAAAGAAAACAGAACATGACAGTTGAGAGAGCTGCACCTGAAAAATTAATTGTAGTTTATATATTTTGTACCTCGGACACCTCAGGCTTCACGACACTCAGACTCCAGGGAAAAGAAGTTCCTGGGTATTCTAGAAAGCACTTAATGAAAAACAGAGGTCTGTTCCAAGTGTAAAGGCAGGGTTTTTTAAAAAAAATCCATATCTCAGTGGTCTGTATGTTTTGCTAGGGAATATGTATCTTCTGTCTTCTGGCTCCTTTAGAATCACTGTCATCTCAAATACCTAACCCTTCCAAAAAAGGAAATCTACTAATATGTAGGAGTGGTTAATTGAACTGCAGTTTCATATATTTCTAAATTAAACAGTAGACCTCCTTAAGCCGTTTAGGCAACTCCATCCTTGTGCATGTTAATGAGAGTTTTGTTCACTCAGTTGGGATTACGGTTCTTCTATTAATATTTTTAGAGTTAGATTAAACACTTGCATGAGATATTGTACTGGTGTTGGGTGGGGTAGAGTTAATTTTCTTTGCAGTAGCTGGTAAGGGGCTGGATTTTGGATTTGTGCTGGAAACAATGTTGGTAATTCAGGGATATTTTCATTACTGCTGAGCAGTGATTGCACATTGCCAAGGCCTTTTCTTCTTCTCACCTCATCAGCAGATGGGCTCAGGGAGGGGCACAAGGAGTTGGGAGAGAACACAGCCAGGACAGGTGACCTCAAGGGATATCCCAGATCATGTGGCACCATGCTCAGGATATAAAGATGGGGGAAGAAGAATCAGGGTGACTTTCAGAGTGATTTATCTTTCTGAGTCACCACAAGACATGAAGGAGCCCTGCTCTCCTTGGGATGGCTGAACACCTACCTGCCCAGGGGAAGTGGGGAATGAATTCCTTGCTTTGCTTTGATTTGGTGCACAGCTTTTGCTTTCCCTATTAAACTGTCTTTGTCCCACCCCATGAGCTTTCCAGCTTTTACCCTTCTGATTCTCTCCCCCACCCTGCTGATGGGGGAGCGAGTTGCAGACTGGGGTTAAACCATGAGAGCCTTTTTGGGCACCCAATGTGGGACAAAGGGTTCAAGGCAGTGAGAGATCTGGCTGGAATGTGCTGGATAGAATCCGTAGCTGTTATTGCTGTTCAGCTCCTCATGGACAGCTCCAGTGCTTGCTCTGGGGATCCTTTGCCTGACTGTGAGGGTCTGGTGCTGGTTAGGGGCTGGTTTTTGCTTTCACTGCTTGCTGCAGGGCTGTGCTGCTGATCACCCCACTCTGCTGGGCCTGGGAACGTTTTGGTGACAGCAATGACAGTGCACTGGGGCTGGCCGGTGCTGCTGTACCAGGCAGGCTGGAACTCCAGTGTGAACTCCAAACCTGTGTCCTTTAATAGGGATTTTACAGAGTACTGTGGAATTGGTGAGCTGCACAGAGCACCGGAGATGCCAGCAGTGTCTGTTGCAGACTGAGTTCATTAATTAATTGAGACACGTCTGTGTCTGTACAAACAGGTTCTGATGATGCCCTGAGAAGAGTGAACTGTTGGAGACATTCAAAGGTCCTTTATCTGTGGTGGTGGCCCTTTGAGACAAATAGCAGAGTGTGAGAGAGGAAAGGCGTTTTCTCTTGATTTATGCTCAATTACAATAAGTTGAAATATATGGAAAGTAGAAAACAATTTACTCTGTATTCTCCAGAGATCAATTAACTAGAAATCTTGAAAACTTTTATTAAAAAGAGGTATAACAAAGACATCTTCTCACACCACTCTTTCCTTTTCCTGTGAATCTTCTGTACCAAAGATTTAACATCTCTATAATTCCTTTATGAATTTAATGATCTTTTTCATCGCACAAAATGTCACTGCATCATACTTTGTTGTTATTGGCCTACTCTGTGCAGCTATATTTATATAGCTGTACACATATATGCATGTCTATTCACATTTATATATTAATATTTTTACACATACACAGAAATTACCTCTTCCCTCAGAATACCTCCCATAGTGCATTTTTTATAGCTGGGTTTCTCTGGAGGGAAAAAGATACACCGCTGATTTAAAGTACCTTGATTTTGACCTATAAGTCTCAGCTAGATCTAGACAGAAGAAAGACTTCTTTTTACCTGAAAATATTCTGCTTACTGTGTGTTTAACCTTGTCAATGTTCTTATGGAATGTATGAAAGTATTTGAAAGATATCAAGGCTAAAATCTTACAAAAATCTTTATGTATTTGGTTGCTTCCATTTTGAGAATAATTATTCAAAATATACCAGGCTGTGCAGACAAATAATTCAACACCCAAAATTAGAAAATAAGTTAGGAGATTCATCAGTGAATATTTATAAAAAGATCAAATTATTTTTCTGTTTCTTCTAAGTGAGAACATTTTATTCCCATGTAATAAACATTCATAGTTAATGGCTGACTAAGATAATATTAAAAATGCACTGTTCCAATTTATCAATTTTTTCTATTTCTTTCTCTTTTATTGCATATTTTCATTAAGAATAAAATTTTTAAAAATGGAAAACATTTTGAAAATTGTTTCAGAAAAAACCAGCAATTTCCCCTTAGCCGACTTCTTTATTTCCAGTTTTGATCTAGAGCAGAGAAGATAATAGAAGACAATTGCTGACAAAGGCAACGTCTTGGAAAATAGAATTCAGAGCTGCAATAATTTGCCAAAGCCACTCCCTGTTCTATTCTCTACACAGAAAAAAATTTGAATCTGAAGACAACTAGGGAATAGACTTTTGAAATTGGTTTTGGTTTTTTTTCTTTTTTTTAATTTTTATTTATTTATTAATAGCAACCTAAGACATACAAGTTTTCTTTCATAGGATAAAGGGACCTCAGGAAGTCTCTTGTCCAACCTCGTGCTTCTGCCAGACCAACCTTGTGGTCAGTTTACGTTGCTCAGGGTTTGGTCTAGATGGATCTTGAAAACCTCCAGAGAAAGTGCCTCCAGTATCTCTGGGCAGTGTGCTCCAATGTTTTATTGTCCCTAGTGGGAGGAAGGAAAACTTTCTCCTTATGTCTGGTTGGATATAAACTTGTTAAATTTTTATACACTTTTCTGTGTTTCAGAACTCATTGCTATTTTTCACCCAATGATCACAAAAGCAATGAACATGCAAACTGGCTCTGTACCAGAACACTTCTTTTGGATAGATTAATTTTTCATTGGTTGTTTGTTGTTGTACCTGTGTATCCAGAATTCTATGCTTCGAGTCTTAATTTTTGAGAAAGCACATCTAGAAATGGCTATAAAAACGTATTTTTGTTACTCCATATAAATTTAAATTGAAGTACAGAAGGAAGTAGATAGATCCTGAGGTCACTTTTTCTTGGAGTACAGCTTAAGACCATGGAATATCAGGAGTACAAAGATATTATTATTTTTTTATGTATCCTGAGAAATGGATTGGAGAATTTAAAAGCTCCTCCAGTGTTGGAACTCCTAATTAAGGAAGGCAGCCTGAGCAAGTTCAAGCAGTTTTTCTCTCAAAGAATTTGCTGTTAATAGCAAGAGAAACATTCAGAGGGCTGTTACTTTTGACATAGTCTGTTTTTGAAGAATTTGAATTTTTCATGAATTTGAGGAATCTTCCAGGGAAGCCAGACAGAGATGATTACTGATGAAATAGTTGTAAAGGAGCACTGGGAATATTGAGTTCTGCTAGATTCTATATAAGGATGGAACATACGAGCAATTTGACATTAATTGCAAATGTTACATGTGGAAACTGAAAAACTTTCAATCCATCTCAGGAAAAAAAGCCAGGATCTAACATTTGTTGTGGGGAAGGGGAGGCTAGCAGCCCCTCTGTTGGGTTATTCCAGACAAAGAGTTCATAGAACTTTGTCCAAGACCAAATGCCAGGGGAAGACTGTAAGAACGACACCCCCTATAATATTAAACCTAAGAACTTTTTCTCAGCCTGCAAAAATTTTTGGCTCTGGGACTTTCTCAGCCAGTATCCTGATTGGATTTTTCTTCTTTTCATTTGTTCTAACACCCTTTGAAGGCTTGTTAAGTCCTCAGCACTCAAAACATCACATGCCAAGGGACATTTCTTCATATACCATGTGAAAACCTGACATCTAGTTTGACTTTTACTGCTCCATGCAAGGATCAGAGTGTTTTCATACTGTAGTTCTCCAAAGGCAACATTTAGAATTGGGCCCCGGGTTTGAGGAAATCTCCTTCCAAAAGCCAAATGGGATTTCTATGCTTGAAGAAGAAAACACTGCAATTTTTTGCTACATTTTAATGATGGTTTTTTAGTTTGGGGAGTAGAATGTATATTTATCTTGCTGAGAAGTGCCATGTAACTGATTACTATGCTGTCATGTCTTTGGCTTTAAAGATCAATTTGCTCTACCATCATCTTAGAAATTGGCCAAAAGACTTTCAATAGGATTTGTATGTGACTTATTTCTATCTGTATCTGATCTTAACAAATTACAAATAAATCCTCTGCTTGGAATATATTGTTGTAAAGGGGAGCTGAGATTACCCTGATGTGTTTTCTGTTCAGAAGTGTAAATCAAATCAGCTACTCAGCACTAGGAATTTCAGAAATTGACACACTGTCATCTCTGGGGAAATACATTTTATGGCAGGTTCTCTGACACATGAAAACATTTTGGCTTAATGCCAT
This sequence comes from Edolisoma coerulescens, assembly GCA_013397115.1. Taxonomy (NCBI): domain Eukaryota; kingdom Metazoa; phylum Chordata; class Aves; order Passeriformes; family Campephagidae; genus Edolisoma; species Edolisoma coerulescens. The sequence goes on from VWZW01002576.1 coordinate 994,583, forward strand.
TATTTAAATAAAAGCATCTTCTGCTGTATGATATCTAAGAAATCCACAAGCAGCTGGCAAATATCCACACTGGAGCTGTGGAGACCCTTCAGGACAGGAATCTTGAGTCCAGAGATCACACCAAAGGGCATCCCAAAGATGCTAAGTCCTTATGCTTAGGCAAGAAGGATATTCATAGAAGATCACAATAAACCACATTTTTTAGTAGCTGTCTTTTAAGCAATGACATTTGGACTTCCAGTCCTAGGAGACTGTGGAGGCAGACAGTGTCATCAAGACCAAAAACGAATACAAAATCAAAGAATTATATGCCCACAGATGGATGCAATAGGAAACATAAATGAATGCATCCTCCAATTTCCACACAAATTGTTCAGGGTCCCTATCACTCCCTGACATTCATTTGCCTTCTCCTTTGTCAGGAAGTGTGTTTGGGGTTAGGTGGACTGCTGGTCTGATCAAGTGAGGAATTTCCTATGCTCCTATACCCATAAATGATAGTTGTGTAGGAGAGGAAGAGAGAACTCCTTGAGTAATCAGAATATTATTTGAACATTGTTTTACCTCTAGGAACTTTGACTCACAAATTATTTAAGAGCCAGATTTTCCCTTCTGGTTTTTTTTTTTTCACACCACAACTTGTCATCTGTGGGCTATTCCATATAATCCTTCATTTTTAAACAGATTACCTGCAGTCTTATAGCAAAAAATAATTTTCTCCTGTTACTAAAGCTCCTCCTTGTTCAGTTAGCTCACATAGGATGTGGACAAATTATTGGCATTTAAGTGAAAAATCTGTTTAATAAAACCATATTCATTCAGTGATGCTCAGTAGCTAAGTTAGCCAAATGATTCCAATTAATTTTCCCCTTAATTTGCAATGAAATTCTATAAATAAGGGGCTATGCACATAGACAGAAGAAATATTTCCCACTTTCATTCAATATGAAGAAGAAAAGTATTAAAAATATATGACGAAATTGATGTTAACTTTAACATGGTTATCCAATTTGTGCTGGCCAAACCATAGCTTTAAAAGAAAGGAATTGCTGAGAATCACCAGTCAGTGGCATAATTGACTTTTGGTGGCTTCAAAAGACCGTGAACACCCCTAATAGTTTTTGGCAGTTTCAAAGGCATTAATCATGATCAATGTGCAATATTAAATAAGTCTCCTTCAAAATGAATATAAATTAAAACTGTAATTCCATCTCAGCCTTCTGGTGACATGAGAAAACCACTTGAGTTTCACTCTCATGGTTTATGACGTCCCTGGAAGGCTTTGATGGAATTATACCCTTATTAAGTACAGTTGGGGTACATTATTCCTTAAATTATTGCAACTACAAGTCATTATTCCCCCTAGAAATTAGAACTTGCTGTACTTTCATCAACCATGTAATCTTGAAGTAAGTTGGGGGGAATTTCAACGTGGGAGGACATCTGCTTTTTAATTTCTGTCACTACTATATGCTCACAGCTTGGAAGAGTTGTTAGCATCTAATATTAACAGCTCTCAAACTTCTTTGTTTGGCTTTAAGGAACACTATTCACAACAATTTATTTGAGTCATCACTGATGTTTATACAGATTTTATTGGAGATTTCAAATCAATTTTTTAAACTTTTTTTTTTTTTTTTTTTTGGTAAAATCATTGAACCACCAAAGAAATTAAATAAACTTCAAACAGACAGAGGAAGATGGGGGTAGAGAAAAGCTCCTGTGCAAGATGGGATTGCTGGAGAGACTCCAGCTGGTCTGGGACCCTTATTGGCTCAGGAGGGTGGACTGAGCTCCCAGCAGGTACAGCCCAGACCAAGTCCTGTTGAGCCTATAACACCAAAATAAATTTTGGTATTTATATCTGTTTCAGGACTAGTGCATGTAGTGCAAATTAAATATTTCTGTCGTGGGCAGGTCTGACTAGGAGGAAGATGGGTGCAATTTCTATACTCTTTTGTAGTTAAAAGGAATGAACCTTAAAAAAAAGAAAAAATCTGGAAAAAAATGCATGGTGTTTATAAAGCATGCTACTAAGATGGGAATTTTTCCTCTCTGTTGATACTTTCAGTCATCACAGCCTTATCAGCTTAGTTAGCTTTGTGTATTTTCTTCTTTCAACAGTTTTCACACTGCTTAGGCTTTTAAATAGTGGAAAGTATTATTCAGTGCTGCATACTGAAAAGAAAATATGTTAAGGAAAAGCCCTTAGTGTAGCACATATATCATTAAGCCTGAAGGAGTTCAGGGCTTTTATTCAGTCTCTCTCGTTTTAATTTTTTTCTTCTTATTTTATATGCAATTTTGAGGACTATGTCAGATATAAAGATTTCTGTGCCCTGTTCTCCCAGAACTTTTCATACTGTAAAAAAATATCTAGTCATAACTAAGAAAAAATAAAATTTTTCACCACATTGAATAATTCATATAAAATTTTGTGGGATTCTGGAAAAGATGGAGTGAGTCTAATACTCAACCTTTCAAGTGAATCTTAGAGAAAAAAGAATCCTTGGTTAATCAGAGAGGTTAAAAAACATTTAGTTGCATCTCCAAGAATGGGTTAGAGAATGTGGCCTTGTACTAAAGAAACCTTTTGAATGACATATTTAAATTTTAAGAGGTTATAAGTATTTTTGGAGGGTTATATTGTTATGAGTCTAGCAATCTTCTGTCTTAAAAGTGTATTTGCTATATTTTTTTAATAAATGTATCTATTTCCAATGACTTTGGTAATATATTTTACATTTAAAAATTTAAGACATGGATACAAATCTCTGAAGGATTACAGAAATTTGATAATATTTATCAAATATGAGATCTAAAAAATATAGCATATTGGTTTACCTTGGCTAGATTAAATATAATTTAAAATTCAAGTGCTTACAAATAATGCAAACTTAGTGCCACTGTGGGGGTTTTTGAGTTTGAATTCTTTTTTAAAATGAAATAATATTTTAATTCACCTTGAGGGCTTGCTCTTAAATAAATGGTGGTATGAATTGTTATGAAGCAATACACACAAATGGGCTGCTGTTCGAAATCCGTGAATGGTTTGCAGACGTTTCCATGCTGGAGAGGGTTGACTCAATAAAAATGATGTGGCTGACATTAGAATCAGACTGAAAGACAGATAAGTACAGCAGAGAAATTAATGCATCACTGTGGTGATGTAAGACTTTGTCTTCTCCTATTAAGGTAAGACAAATGTGTTGAAAAGAATTTTTCTAATATGTACAACTCAAAAATATTTTACATCAAGAAGTACAGGGGTAATGCCATAAACATAGCTAATGTGTAAAATCCTGAGAAAGTAATGATCCATATTAAATTCCATGTGCTAGCTATAAATATCAGCAACAACACATAAAGTAGATGTGTTTTATCAGTTGCATTCTTTAAATCTAATTATGCACTGCTTAGTATTATGAATGCACATAAATTTGCCTTTCAAGACTTACACGTTTTAGATCTAAAGCCCGCTACAAAAGCATGCTGAGAGTCATGGGGAAAGATGATAGATAACAGGAAGTATTTAAAAGGAACTTTTCTAGTTATGGTAGTTTTTTTATTTTTATATGCAATTAATATATTAGAAAAATTAGACATATAAATACCACCAGATGCTCGTAATGTGTCTTCAATAGCAACACACAAGTGAATTATATCTGGTCAGGCAGAAAACATCCTGAAAGCAATACTCACAGGGCTGCCATGGTGAGAGCTGCAATGGATAACATTTTCAGGACAGATTACCATGACTGTATGTTTTCCACAGCTCTATTTGTCAGTTTAAGTTTAGCCCTCTTGAAATTCCATTAAACTAACTGATAAGGTTGGGTGACATATATTTGTGTCTTTAAAAAATAAATAAACAATTGGGACATCACTTTTTGAAGTTAACTGTGGTAAGTCAGCAAAAGAGAGAGACTAAGGTCACCATGATATGAACATCACCAGAGACGTAAGAATCCAAGTCTGAGACCTTTTATCCATGGCTCAGCACAAGAAATTAAACTTGGTCTTCTGGTCTCAAATATGTGAGCAAGCTATGATGTTATTTGGTTTTCAAACTCTTTCTCATACTGCCCCATGGTACTTTCAGAACATTAAATTAAAGGCATCTTCATTAATAAGTTTTCTGCGTATGCCAAACTCTAAACATGGAATTTTTTATAAGGTTCAGTCTCAGCAAACTGTTTACTTTGCTTGTTGGGGAGCTGTAGTAAGACATCAATTTACTTCTACTGTAGTCTGTCAGAATTTATGAGATTATTGTTAAGTAACTTGCTTAGGGAGGGGATTAAATGGATGGATGGCTGGACGGATGGATGGATAGGTTCTAGCAACAGCAATCCCCCCAGGGCTGCCTTGCCAACTTTCCCCGCTATCTAAATGTTCAGCTTTCACTAACACCTATCTCACTCTGTGATTCTGAAATACAGGTAACCTCTATCATTGGCAATTTCCTTCTTCCAGGCACCAACATGAAAGCTCTTGCAGGCTTTTTAGTTCCTGTCCATGCTCTTGCAGGCTTTTTAGTTCCTTTTGTGCCACTGACAATAAACAGATTTGCTGGTTTTTAATTACTGAGACTTGCATATTTTGGCAATGCAGAGGAAGAGGTCTCCTGGTTTTATGTTCCTGGAGTGTTATAGGGTTCCTAAAGAGCTGCAGCTCTTCAGGAGTACTTTTAGCAGGATTCATACATTTACAGCGAGAAATTACATCTTTTCAATTTCCAAGTGCCCCTTTCATCATTAAAGTTTCATCACAGCCCCATATTCTCCAACTGAACTCATTTTGCAAAGTAAACACATGGAAAAACCCCTCACCTTTGATTCAGCACGGTGGTTTGCTTGCTCATGTGGGAAATGCATTGCAAAATTCATCCTATTGCTTTGCTAAGGTATAAATATGAAAATAATGTATTTAAACATTTCTGTACTGAAAATAATGTATTTAAACATTTCAGTACTGATGTACAGGGTATGAGTTTAACATCCTGCACATTAAAAAAGTGAATTTGAAACATTTGGTGAATCTCAGACATAGTGATGCAATTATACATTTTATTTCTTTTTTAGTTTAGCATATGGTTCCATTATGAACACTGTTAGTAGTTTTCAGTCTTTTTCACTAAATTAAAATAAAATAAAAAAACCCTAGAGATTGCATACTCAGAATTTAAATTGCTTCTTGATCAAGGAAAAAAAATATATTTTACAGTAATAAGATTTTAAAAGCTTCTCTGGTGGCCTCCTGTTTCTGCCCCTGGCTGTGTGAGGTGCCCACAGCTAAACAGAAGCTGTACAGAAACCCAGCTCTTGTCCACTATGACCAGGAATGTGCTCAGCCAGACTTGAGTTATCCTGTTTGAAGCAAGTACTGAAAGAGTCTGATCTCTCTGGCAGTTTAGTTCAAGTATTGTCAGTCTGAATACCTATTGATATTCTTAAAAATGTGTACTAATAGTTAGTTTAGACTACTATATTATTAATAAATATAGCTTCAGAGGGTCTTGCTGTATGGTTTTATATATGTAATACACATGTACATGGACAAATACAGAAGAATCACTTCACTATTTAGAATTTAGTCTTCAGTTGCCAATTTTGAGCCACCTCTGTATCTATTCAGCAGGTTATGACAATGCTAAAGAAAACCGTGGTGTACAAACTAAAACTATTTGAAGAAACTTACAATTTTTTTAGAGTTTAGAGATTTTTCAAGATGATGAACTAATGTGAATATTGATATGATGTTAATATTTTCATCTAATTATTTTATAAACTCAATTCTGTTTAACATTTTGCTTTATGGGAAACATCATTGAAATAAACTTCCCCAAAATTACTCTTAACTTTTTGACCATTTGCTTTAAGATGCACTTAGGCTATGTACATTTAAGTCATAGAAACTTCTGGATTCGTGAGACAAAGTGTAATTATGAGCATACAGTGAATTCACATTCATTTTATATGGGTGTTTTTGTTCTGTGAATATCTACTTCTCATCCACTTCACAGAAAACTGAGGATAAAAATCAGGCACAGAAATCTACCGGCTTGAATGGTATCAAGAAGAAATACTTAAACAGTGGCTACCTACAAAACCCCTGACAATTTTTATTTTTAAGTTACCTGTCTTGTTCATAAAACCTTGTGATTCTGAAAAGAAAGAACAAAAGTGCTAAATCCAAGTTAGCAGGGAAAATATAAAAGACATTACTGATACTGTAGCTAAAGAGGAAATAAAATCTGTGTAAAAATATCCATATTAATGAATTAATATGAAGGACTAGAAGAAGAGGAGAAATCTTTATATGGCTGTGCATCAAAAAAGGTGTGATTCCTTCCAAATTTACAGATCTTGGCAAATTTGCATGGAAGTGAAATTACTGTAGACAGGCTGATCCATCTCCTAAAAGTCTCTCCACAGCATCTGTTTGATTTTAAAAATGTTACAAGGGCTGTTCTACATGTGGCATCACTTTGGTAGCTGACATAATTAAATTAGGTTTGCAGGGAGGGGGGTTTGCTTGTTGGTTAGTTGGGTTTTTTTTTCATGTAAGTTCTAATTCTGACCTACTTCCCACAGGTGTTTGGAATCTGTCATCAAGTTTTGTGCTGAGTTAGCGTTGTTAACTTCAGTGAAAATGTAACTCCTAAAAGATCCAGAAATCACAGCTCTGCAGAGCTTTGGAAGGGTGTCACAGGCCTCCTTGTGGATGAGGAATACAAAGGATAGTCCTGGAAGTAGGAGTGTTTTTCAAATGCCATGATAGTACATGAAGTTCTTTCTTTATTAATGTAAAATAGGGGGGTAAAATAGGGGTTTAAAAAAAAATTAGAACAATTGCTAATGGGTTAGAAGACTGCACTTTCCAATAATCTGTTTATCCCCATAGTTGCTATTTTCATGTGCCAAATTAATGCTGAGCTCTTTCTTCCCTTATTAAGCTGAAATTCCTGCATTATGGAGGGAAAAAAGTCAAAGTGAGCATTCCCCTCAGTATATTTGCAAAAAGAGTTGAGATATGGTGTGATTTTTTTGAAATTAAAATAGGAAAAAGTGTGAGTTTTACATAATGTGAATGATTAAAGTAGTTCCAAAAGAGCGTGGCTATTCCCTGACATAAAATCATGTTACATATCTCATGTTTTGAACATCTAAAGTTCTATTTTGTGGATCCTGCCAACAGGGAATGTAATGTTAAGCAGTATGTTTTAATGGAGTTGCTGTTGTGCTTCTCTAATGGGGAGATTATAAAATTATAATTAGTGTAATCCTGCTTCTATTACATAAAATGACAAAACTGCCATTTACTTCAACGGGAACTATATTAATTATGCTGTTGTAATTAACCTTCTCCATCCCCCTTTTAGACTTGCTACTCTCAAATAACCGTGGAACACTTTACAGCTGGCAACAGAGATTGGGGACAGATTAAACAAAATAAAAGAAGCAGATGTAGTTGATATCAGTTAAGAGAGCAACTCTAGCAGAGGATCCTCAGGAAGGGAGGTTAGAAAATAGGCTAAAATGAAGAGAACAAGAAGGGGGTGTATCCTCTTTCTCACAGCCTTTGCAACAGCTTCTAGGAATTGTAGTGATGAATTGTGCAAAAATGTGTGTCTTGCTAGAGTCAGCAAAGAATTTTTGTGAAAAATGTAATGGATGGGGAGTGACGCTGCTGAATAATAATAATAAAAAAAAGAATAAAAAGAAGCGAGACACCATCATTGATCAATATGGCAACGTTACTGACCCTGCTGTTAAAGTTAGCTTGCTATTCAGAAACCTCTGTTCTGAAGAGGGTAAAAGCAAAGTTATAACTTGCTTTCTCTGTCTGTTTTCAGGGGAAAACAGTTTATAAACTTAACAAAAAGTTAGGAATTTTTAGTTCAGCTTTGCTTCCAGTAAAACCAGGTTAATTTTCTTGCAATTCGCAAAATGAACTGCATGCTGCAGAAAATAGATTAAATGCAAGATATGCTTAGTGACTGTGAACACTCTGATTTGCTCTTCATCTCACAGCAATGCATTTTCTCTCATGTGCCTTCTTTTTCTATGTTTGCATCTCTCTTACAATTTGATCCACACCTTTAAATGCCCGAAGTACTGTAGGATCAATAGGGTATTGGAAATACAATATCCTTCTAGGATGAAATAGCTGAAGACATATTAAGGAAGAGGGAACATGCAAATCTGTGGGCATTTTCTCTTTTGACAAAGTCCAATTTAAATGAGAAGTGAATTGAAGAGTGGCCAAAGCAGTGACCTCTTCCACCTCGTCACCAGAGAAACCATGAGGTCAAATCACAAACTGACAAGAAAATCAAGCATGGCTTTCACCTGAGCATGAGAATGCTCATCTGCAAGGGGAGAGAGTTTCAACACCTATGAATATTTATGCATTTTGTACAATTATTGTTGAATATAGAACACGAACATTCATTAGTGCAGGAACTGAACCCCCACTTTTCCTCTTCCTGGGTAACTGCACAAGTCATTAGACTCCAAGGTCACAGCCAATCCTCAGTCTAGGCAATGAATATTTCACTATACCACCCAAAATGTAACAGCGTCTGCAACAGCAAAAAGGAGTCTGCACTATTTTGAATCTAAAATCCTTTAAATTCATGTCTTTATTGGGGTTTTTTTTCAGGTTGTTTTGGTTTTTTGTTTTCAAAAACATTTGACCATATCTATTTTGTGTTCCTAAATTGATTATTGTAAAATGTATGTGTTTCAATTGCCTGTAACTTTTATATTTTCTTTAATTATCTGAATCATTATTTAAATCTGAAAATGTATCACCCATCTATATCAAACATTTATATATAAAGTTTGATTATATAATATATGTATATGCGCAGTATATAGTCTTGGCAACATGACTCCATTAGGACTGTGAATTCATTAAAAAATTAAATTAGTTGCCTCAAAAGCTGCATTCTTTCTGACTAAAAAGTAGGGCCAAATATACTTGATTATGGGGCCATTGTAGTTGCACATTATTTGAATCCATATTCTTCTTGCCTATCTTTAGAATCTTATTTTCACAAAAATTAGCTGTGACTTTCTGCATATCACCACTACTTTTCATTAACCTTGGCTTCCTTTGAAATATTTTATTTCTGTATTTCAACATGTGAGCTTCAGGTTACTTCAGGTACCATATTCGAGATTTTGGGGATTTGATTAACATTTCAGCTTTAGTATATTTAAAAGAAGCAATAATCTTGCAATATATCCCTTCTATTTTAGTAACCATGGGTTAACCACGGATTAAATAATGGAAATATAGACTAAATTTATTTTATAACTTTGTCTCTTATTCTACAAACAGTTTAATAATCCTTCTTTGTTATTCTTTCCAAAATCAATTGTCCACATGACTTTTAAGCATTCTAATGATACTCATGAAAAAGTTACCATCAAATGTACATTTAAGAAAATATACACACACAGCTCCATTCATGTATTTTTGTGTCAATGCTTCTATTTAGAAATTAATTTAAAGTAGAATAAAATTAGTGAATAGATTTCAGTTTCCCATCTGCACTCATAAAACTTCATATTAATACTTCTTCTGAGTCACAGCTCGATAAAGGTTACATAGGGATGAAACCTTTTTGATACAAGAATAATTTGAGAAACTTCTAACCATGGTTCCTTTTCTCATTTGAAAGTAGCTTAGATAATTTAAAATGCCAAGTGTACGTGCACCTCCTCTTTCACTTCTATCTGAAATACAGTGAAAAGTTTTTGTTTCATTATTTCTAACCTAGGAGAACTGGAAATTTTTTGTCTTTCATTAAATTAATCTCCCTTCTCTTTTATAACCCAAAGGTTTGCTTTTCAGATCTGGTACCTAATATCATTTATTCCAAAATTGATGAGTGTTGTCCAATTACCTATTCTTCTACTTGAGCAGTAATTGAGTTCTGCTTAAGGACTCTCATGCATTGTTTGAATAAGCCTGATGGAGCTCTAAAACATTTCTCAAGGACAGTAACGAGGCACTGTGTTTGTGAGACTGACTCACAGGTAAAAAGGGAATTACGAACCACGTTTTGTCCAAGTGCTGGGGACAGCTGAAAAGTAAGGATTTGATTCTCCTTAAACCTATTTTGCATCAGTGGAGTTACTTGTCAGGTAACTTGTACATCTAAAGAGAATCAGACCTTTGTGTTTGGGAGAGCAAACTCTTCAGAAATTGACAGGTGAAATTAAACCCCTCCCCCCCAGACACATAGAAAGGTGAGGTAAGGCAGGACATGGTATGGTTCATTATGATACCACATGTTGCTCACATTTATTCTTTTTCCTTCCAGTTGTCCGATGTAAACTGCTCTGACAGCCACAGATTTTCTTCTTGCCTGTCAATATCTGCACTGAAAGCTGCGGGACTAAACTGCATACAGAAACCATCCCTGTCCATTTTCTCTGAAAGGGTTATTGATACAGTTAATTACAAGTGTTATTAGGGGTTATAAATATGTAATGAAATGTTTCAGGTGCCACTTTTCATGCAAGTTGGACTTTCTGAAACTGCTTTATTTTCCACTGGTCTTTTGACACCAGACACAATGTCCAACAGCACTGTGCTGTCAGTCAGTCTTACACAGAAATTGTCATCTTTCTTCCACAGTGGATCACTGACCTTTCACTGCATGAAGAGGCTGACATGACTACACACCTTCTATAATTTCTCACAATATATACTTTTTTTGCTGCTACAGACATATTGACCTTCTAATCACACAGACTTGAGACTGCTGGCAGTGTAACATGGTCACTACTTGTTTCCTATTGTCCTCTTTAAAAACGTGTTCATTTTAAACATCACACATATATATATATATTAAATCATCCAATTGATAGCTGGCTGTACACTTATTTCTTAAAATAAAATATATAATCAGGTTATACATTAATGTGAATAACATTAATATTTATTAATTAATAAAATTGTGGTTTGTACCACCCTTCCCAGACTAGGAGGAGTCTCTGCAGCTGCCCATACGGCTTATGAAGAAAACTGTTGCTGATGTTGACATGATCAGTTTTCAGGAGTGGTTCTTCAGCCAAGCAAAAGAACGACCTTTAAGGCAAGGTGCACGGAAGAAAGAGCAGTGCTCTTCGCACAAAACTCTGTCCTGCAAATTTTAATCTGTATCCCACAAAGTTTACCCTCAAGGGGTAGATAGCTCTGTAACGTATAACAGGATGATTAAAAAGGAAAACTTCAGAAAGGCTCTCTATCACTTTGAAATCGTATGGGTTTTCAGAGTTCCTATTTTGTTCCTTTTTAAAATCTCCAGACTCTTACCAGAAGAAGTCTTTCTGAGAAAGGGAAAGAGATAATTTGAGCTATTTGGCAAAGACATATTATTAAATTTTTCTGCTATAGCCATTTCCATTATCTCATCTAATGTTTGTTGATTTCTTTTAACCTCACACCCAAAATTAACCCAAGAATATTCTGCAAATTATGAACCAGTTTTATTGATGTGGTGGAAAAACTGACTAGTCATCTAGCTCTGTTATGTATTTCTCTATTTTATGCTATGTAGTTATTAATCATAATCCATACATATGGCTCTTTGAGTACTTATCGTGTATTTGTTACTCCTACTAGTAACTTTCAGATGGTCCCTTCTCTACTAGAATAACCAAATTAGGTATTCAGTTATGTGCACCTCTATGGATACTGAAAAGGCTTCAGCAGGGGATTCCTTCAGCCCTCTGCAGCATTTTGTGAGAGTTCTGTCTTTCCCATGCAAACTATTTTAAACTATGTTACAGTTTTGTAAATTTCTTGCACCTGCAAGGTCTTTTGCAGTATTGTTATAGTTCTAACTAGAAAATATTTAAAGATAAGTGTCTTAAAATTTGACCAATCCCCTCAAGGGGTAGATAGCCAAAAGACCAATTACCTTATGCCATTTAACACACTTTTGCAAACTAACATATAAAAACCTTTAGAAAATTATTAAAGTGCTTCCTTTTATCCCTGAACCTTAGATTTCTCCTGTTTCTTCTCTCGCCATCCCTGACAGAACAGCGACACACCTCTGCTTCTTAATCATGAGTGCTTTTAACAGGAGTGGCCCAAATAACTTATTATAAACAACAAATGTCTATGATTCTGAAAATACCATTTAGAGTCTCCTGACTGACCCATGCCATCTATACACCTCTGTTTATCAAATGGTTCACAATGTCTTTTGTTGAGGTGTCATATGACACAAGAGAGAATATAAAGAAACTAAATTTGAAGCAATACTTCAGTTTGCAATGTACAGTTTTATTGGTTTAGGGCTGGGACAGAGTTAAGTTTCTCCAAAGCAGCCAGTATGGGGCTGTGATTTGGATTTGTATTGGTAGTACAGAGACACTTTCCTTACTGCTGAGCAGGGCTTACGCAGAGCCACGGCCTTTTCTGCTTCTCACACCACACCAGCAGTGAAGGCACTGGGGGTCCACAAGGAATTGGGAAGGGGCCTGGCCAGGACAGCTGACCCTATCTATGCCAAGGGATGTCCCAGACTGTATGTCATCATGCTTAGCACACAAAGCTGTGGGAAGAAGGAGGAAGGGCAGGATGCTCGAAGTGATGGTATTTGTTTTCCTGACTCACTGCTATGTGTGTTAGAGCCTTGCTCTCCCAGGGATGATCACCCGCCTGCCCATGGGAAGTGGTCAATGAATTCCCTATTTTGCTTTGCTTGCACGCCTGACTTTTTCTTTACTATTAAAATCCACCCACAAGACTCCTCACTTTCACCTTCCTGATTCCCACCCACATCCCACCCGGGGAGAGGGAGAGAGCAGCTGGGTGGGGCTGAGCTGCCAGCTGGGGTTAGATTGTGACAACCATAGAGATGCCCCAAGACTTTAACCGGATAATCGTGGTACCTATTGTTCACTTGCCTGAGGAATTTATTTGTCATCTGCAGCCTTTGAAACCGTTCATATTTATGCCAAGTTTTGCTGAAGCCAGCAAAGTTTCCGGATGCTATTGTTTCCATCCAAGCTGCCGGATTTAGAGGATAAACAGGAAATGCACATATGTGTGCTGAAGGATCTGTCATATGTGAGATATAAGCTATGTCCCCTTTTCTGGTGTGTAAACATCCCTTATGAAATATTACACTTTATCAGGTTTTATTCTGTTTGATTGGGGTTTCAGAGAAGTGGGGGAGGGAAGCATCTTCTCTGCATTTTCTCAGTCATCAGCCTTTTCTTAAAAAGCTTTATCCTTATTAGAACTAAAGCTTCTTTATTCCTCCACAGCTCTACAGAGGTTTCTTAACATGAGACAGTCCTATTTTCAATTTATTATTGTTCCTCTACTATCTGCTATTGATTTTTCTCTTATTTTAGACTTTTTTTTCTTCCATGCAAAGTAATTTTTCAGTGTCAGGGGAGCAGTTTAGCCAAACTTTTTGCTGGTGGGTAATCCCAAGCATAGCATAAGGCCTTTTTGCTGAACTTGTACATATCATATCTTCTAAATTCTCCTTTATTTCTTCCACAATCATCTTACTGTGTTATTTCAGTACACCTTTTGCTTCCTTTCAAGAATACTTATTTAGCTAATCATGGTTTCTTTCTATTCCTGTTTATTATCCTTAGTGAGAGCCTGATTCAGGAGTTTTCATAAACGAATATCAAACTTAAACTAAACTGTACTGCTGAACCATTTGATTTCAAAAACTAGATATTTATGAATTAAGTCTGCAGTTTTATAATTTCTCATTTAGAAGCTGCCTTTGGTCATTTCATTTTTCACAATCTTCTATCCAGCTGCTACTGTGGATATTAAATTTGGTTGCCTTTTCTTTCCTCTATGCTTCTTTATACTCCCTTTTCTAAATTGAAGAAAAAAAAATCCTGGGATATAATTTAAAAATAATTTGTATTATTTTATTAGCACTATACCTAGGATTATGAAGTTTCCAGCTTCCATGATGGAATAATGGTGAATATTTGTCTTTGTTCAATTTCCTTCAGCTGTGGATATTTGCACAATAAGATGATTCTGTATCTAACATACTCCGATCTTACCATATTCTTTTTTTCCCCTCCTTGTTTTAAAAGATGGAGTCTTTGAGGCATATATGATCTATCCACTCCTAGTTGTCTTTAATAGCATAATTATAGACCTATGATTCATCTAGTTTTGTCACATTAATGAAGTGAACTGCCACATTAAGAAGAGTAGATATTGTTGGGCTATGTTCAGTGCAGGTCTCCTCCTACTAGAAATAATCTCTATGAGTTTTGATTAGTAATTAAAAGATGGTTCAATTCAGAATTATTAAAATTTTTTTTGTAACTATAGAAAAAATATTGTATTACTTCCAATAAATGTACAGAATATTCATAAATATAGTTAGTATCTCATAAAATCTGTAAAATACATATGCATGTGTGTGTAGGCAACGCCTGAAATAAATAAGCTGAGGTTTGAATTGCTTGGTTGTTTAGTTCCAACAGATTGCTTTATAGATGTAATACAAAATTTTCTAAATTAGAAGTAAGCCTCAAAAAGCTCCTCCTTCATGTATAAACTGCTTTATCATTTGGGGCAAAACCCGTAAAATGGTTTTTCTGTGCTGGGGTTTCAACACTACTTTCATTAAAGACTTCTGAGAGGCAACGCTACATAATTGTCTATGAAGAGACTCAGTAGAAGCAATTAATTCACTAATAATGTCAGTAGTCAGGGTCTTTTAAAATGGATCCCAAACCACCAGAGGAATAAATGCCAATATCTAATACCCCTTCATCCTACACTCATAAATTTTCTGTAACAAAAAGTGGAGGGCTATCGAATTACTCTGTAGGTCAAATTCAGATCAGCAAACTAATGCAAACCTGTTATTAAGCACACGTCTACCATCTTCAAAGATTGGGACATTATAACAATTTCATTTGGGTTGGTAGGTTTGAATAACTTTTTTCAGTTAATAGCTTTTTGTCCTCCAATTCTGTGAATAATTTACCTTCTCCTGTAATAGGGGCCTGGCGATTTTCTAGCTAAGCGGGTGCAAAAACCCAAAAGTAAAAAGATTCATTTTTTGAATACTTCTTATAAGCTTCACAGTGGAAGTAACACTATTTACAAGTTTAAATTATTATCCAGTGACATAAAAAAGCGGGGCCTTACTGTGACCTGTATATAGCTTGGAAAGGTTAAAACCTTTCAGGCAGAGTTGTGCTACGGTGTACAAATCTCTCTTACTACAAAAATTAAATACACTGGTTACACATAGGTTTACAATAAAAATTAATGGCAGAGATCAGAATTTTCTATGAAAGAGAAATGAGCAAAAAAAAAAATTATAGGACTTAAATGATGAATACATTATTTTATTGATATCTTCAGTATCCTTCAGATTGGTTTAAGATTCTGTTTTATTTATGGGCCAATAACTATTTCTAAATAAAAGAGTTAAAAAAAAAAAAGTCCTGTGAGATAAAGACCAAAGAGACCAAACGAAGAAATGAAACCATGGGGGTTTAGGGGTAAATATTATTATCTCGAGTAGAAACAGAGAGACAATGTTTCTGCAGGTAAGGAAGATTTCAGAACAAGCAAAATCCTCTGGATGGGATGATAAGGAGCCATATGATGGATTATTTAGTATCTAGGGAGACAATGAACCACTCTATCCCCCACAAATGCACATATGAGGGATAGAGGCATAAAGGGTAAAAGGGTCTATTACCCTTCCTCACACATCAGCTGTCATTATGGGCTGTCATTGCATCCATTTAGCGTATTTCTCTTTAATGAGTGCACAAAGATGAATAACACAAACAACTGAACTGAGGCTACAGTGTGCTTAGTACACAACAAGTGTACTGGAACTGGACAATATTTGTTTCTGTTTCTAAATAAATATATAGTGGTTCTGAGTTTGTTGGTTTGTTGTTTTTTTTTTTTTTTCCCTTTTTCAGCTCAATCACGATTTCCTCTGCAAAACAGGCGAAGAAACTCTACTTAATAGGTGGGGAAACTGATTGACACTGATAAGTAAGTGACTAAGCCAGTGCAATATAATGTGAGCCATGCTGTAGCAAGACATGATCTCAAAGGCAATGCACCAGAGAGTTGCTTTGCTGGGCTTAGATGCTAAAAGGAATTTAAAAACTACTAGAAAAAAAGCAGGCCAGGGCTTTTTTTATGGCTCTTGCTGCTTCTTTTCCTGTTCATGTCTTTGAAGGAGTACCAGCGTAGTGTCTCTGTTTCACCACCACACACCTGGAGCCATTCTCAGTCTTGCTTCCCTGCTCCCGGAGCTGCATGTGAAGCAGCTGGGCTGACAGGGAAAAGGAGAAGCACTGCTCCCACCACCAGCTCCCCTCTCAGCTGGGGACTTGCTTACACAACTCTTTTGTGCATCTCAGGAGCTGGGCTGTGGAAAGGTGAGAGTGATACGGAGTTGCTTGCTTTTGCAAAATATTGGCCATGAATGTTTACAAAGACTCAATTCTACATACGTAATTATTTCAACTCTGAAATGATTGTATTTTTAGTGTGTCCCTCTATTGCTTCAGAGCCAGAGCAGATTTATTATTTGAGGTTAAAATAGCCTAGAAGCACAGAGGATTTGCAGTATGACATTGCAAGGCTCAATTCCTCAATTCCTTCCAATCTGCAGGGACCAGATTCCTTGGCCATTCAGCATTGAGAGGCTGAAGCACTGGTGCTGCTGCTACTTGTTTTCTGAGCTATGAGCTCTTCTTTCTATCCAATGTCTCTTAGAGCTTTTGTACCACCTCCTGCTGTAGTTTTGAGCACAGTAGCTTCAGCTGAAACTAAATTACTCTGAAAATGAAAAAGGAAGCACCAGAGTTGAAATAAACAGGACAGAAGGTTTTTATTCCACTCTAGGTTAATATGTTTAAACTTGTGCAATGTACTTAAAGAAGGATTCATAGAGACTCATTACTTCCCTTCATATTGTAAAATATATACATCTCAGAAATACGCAGGTACTGAACAAGGAGAACCACCAGCTACCTTGAATGGACTGCAAATATCTGCCTAAACACAGCCAATATGAAAATATTCCCTTTTGTTAGCAGGAGAAAATGGAGACACCTGCTTATATGGCATCTACAAGTGTTTGAGAATTTCATTTCTAGTTCTTGGTCTCTCAGGCTGCAAGTTAAAAACAACTCAGCAAACAAGAAAGACATGGCAAAAAAGAACATTCAGGCTGTGTGGTGTAGAATAATGAAAGCAATTTAGTTACATCTGGGATAATACCACATTAACTGCATTAGTGAAGCGTTTTCTCCCATAGCATTATCTGTCAGTGGTCTTCTGTATCTGACAGAATAAAACTTCTTGTCAATTTTATTTTTGCATATACATATTTTCTCTCACAATGCCTTTTCTTCTTTGTGAATTTATGTATTACATCTCAACCTGCACTCTTACTGCTCCCTTATGAAAACTCAGACCATTCACATGCATTTCATCTGTGTTTTTTCACCATGCATATGCAGAGGGCTCTTCCATACAAGTCTCTACAATCTGCTTTGAGACAGAGAGAACCCTCTGGCGGGAGAAAACCCGAGCTTTACAGATATAAATATATGAGAATATCTGACAACTGGAAGGAGATAAAACAGATACCACGCCACGGCTTTGCCTTCCTTGTACCCAGGTTGGCTGAAAGGCCAGGAACAACACATGCCATGTCCCTTGTGTTAAACCTCTGGCTAGACTCTAAAGGAATGGCTGGAAACAGTTAACATGAATCTGCTTGGAATTAGGGAATCAAGATCTCCTGACTTGAAGCAAGGAACTGTCTTTGCAAGAAAGACTGGGAGAAGAGTCAATCTGGGAACAGGCTGAGGGGTGCTACCCCTTCACAAGCACTGAAGACCTGCCCTCAAGGTCCTCAAATAGTATGAGTTCTTTGACAGAAATTACTGAAGACCAGCTCCTGACATTCCCCCCCTATATTTCATCTTATGGTTTTGGAAAAGTCTTACAGATGACTAAAACATAGCAGGCTGGGGAATTCTTAAAAGCTCTTCTGCCCCTACCAATGGTGCTTCACTGCAAAGGCAGCACTGGCAATTCCAGTTGATCACTTAGACAGGAATTATCTGTAATATCTTTCTCATACCTCATCTTGACCCTTAGGATATGTATGCCCATTGTAATAAATAAAAAAGAGTGATGCAACTGGTCAAGACTTAAAGGAAAACTAGCTAAAACTGGGATGTGCCAGTTCTTCCAAAATGTTTTTGCAACACAACTGGTGTGAGGCATGTCCTGAAAAAGAGCCTAAGATGAATCAAGAAAATGCCACTGGGAAAGATCTGCAGCTGTGAGCACTAATTGGTAAAGTGCTATCATCAAATCCCACACGGTCACATATGCAGAGGGAGATTCACAGCACATCAAGTGTAAAATGAAAGCTGTGATATAGCAAACATGAAGCCAAAGGAATATTGGTCAATATGCTGAAGACGCTGGCTGAAGCAGTCCCTAAGCAGTGTGTAACTTTGAAAATAAGGGGAGAAAACCAGAAAAAAACCCCTCAAACAGTTGTTCTAATTAGGGGAAAAAGCTGATGTAGAGAAATATTCCACAGAAATGAGGTGCAGATGCTGGATCATTATCAGTGAGTGATATCAGAGTGTCAGTGCTCTCACAAGCATGAAAGTGATATACATCATCACTAATCCCTATGGATTTATTATGTCACATGGTCAGCCTACATTCCTCCACCTCCATCAGGCAAAGGCTGTGGACACTAAACAGTGAAACTGATGTCCTTCAGTCACAGTGACTGGATGAATGAAGAACACAGATCAGTAGCATCATGGAGTGTAATGGTGGATTAGTAGGCTAAGACACATGAAATATGTGCTGGTATAAAATATTGAACTAATTATGAAGAGTGGTTCTGCACAGCCAATACCAGATGTTTTGATTCTGGCTACTAATCTGTTTGAAACACAAAGCTATGCCACATAGAAGTGTGGTCCTGCACATTGGCAAGGTGCCCAGAGATTGTGAACCTGTGATAGAATGGTGAGAGTGAGAATTTCTCACTCTTTTTTTTTTTTTTCTTGCTTTAAACAGTAGCCAGATAGTTCCCTCCCTCTTAATTCGTTCTGCTACATGTTGAACAAAATGAAGGCTGGGTCCCTAAAAAAAAAAGAGTTATTCAGATTTGTGGAAAGAAAGAAAAATACCATCCAGTATCGACCTGTCCACTGCCATTCCAATCTTTTTTGTCAGCAGAGAGGGAGCTAAGACTTGGAACATATGTGGAGACCCCTAAGTGGCTACAGGTAGGACCTATTTTTCCTTTGTAGCTCCTTTGCTGAGTCAAGGAATGAGGAATAACTGTCTTGAAAATCTCTGCTTCAGTGATACTGAAGGTAGTTTTCCAGCCTGCATATTCTCTTAGTCAGGGAATGAATGCTTGGGAATTTTTGTGTTTAGGAATAAATCAGCACAATGTGACTTTTGGAAGCATTGTACCACACAAAGAGAACAAAAGAATCCAGTTACTTGAAAGTCCAAAAGCTTTGGTTCATCGTGGATACTCCTTGGTGATGTATGACACCATCTATATTTAAGGTTGCCTGGTCAAACCCAGTGAAATCTGCACGGTTTTGTAGGCAAAAGCCAGAATGTCACTATCAATATCACCTAAATGATTTCAGATGCTCAGCTGTAGTGATAACAGGTGAAGACTTTTCGAGTGATTTGTTCTTTTTACCTTTTGTTCCAAGACTACACTCTGCAGGAAATGATCCACCACTGCCCATAAATAAAGCAATAGTTTTAACTTCATAGACTCAAGCGAAAGCACAGTGAGAGAAATACTGGATCGTATTCCACGAAGGCTCATGCTTTGATTAGATCTAGCTTCTAGGATGATTAAAAAAATATTCCATTGGTATTTGAATGCATCATCTTTCTTTCTTCCCTGTCCACTTTCCTCTGGGATACTTTTCCAATTTTTGTATCTTAGTTTTCTTGCCTCCTGGAGTATATACATATAGAATTAAGACAGAAGCCTGAGTTGCTGTCTGTCATATTTTATCAGATGAAGTGGTGCATTTTTAGTGCATTTAATGTCAGGAAATGCCTGGGGTTCACCCTTTTGCAGGTGGCAGAATGGGAATTACACACCATGTTTTGATGATTTACTTGAAAAGCAGCTTGGCTTTGTATTTGGGTGAATGTCAATCTTTCTATCTCTCCTTGTTAGTTCTTTACGCTAGTGTGGCACGCAACCAAAGGAACTAAAAAATTGGAGAGATTTGACCTATATCTCTGAAAAGTAACGGAACCTAAAAAGAAGAACCTTCTCATTCTATCTTAGAGGATTTCTTCCATTAGCTCACTTCAACTGAAAAAAAAAACGAGGACTCTACAGTTTATTTGAATTAAGCTCATTGTCTGATTAGAAGCTCTGACTAAGCAGTTTTAGGACTACAGTGTGTATTTAAGTGCGAAAGCTGTTTCTCCGGTTGATTAATCAAGGGAAAGTATCATGGTTCAACTACTCTGCACTTGTTTTGCTGTGATTTGCAAAGAGAGGAGATCATAGAAGGATTTTTTTTTTCATCTAAAGAACATGCCCATTGCTTTGCATTGCAGTTTTATTTGATTTTTATTTGACCACCATTCATCACCATTTACTCTCAGCTTGCACCATGCCAAGAGTTATAATTCAAACACCACATTTCCTGTTAAGTTTGCTATGATGCATTGATGAGGTCTATCTTTCTTTTGGAGAAGTGCAACTGTGTGGGGTCTTTTCTATATTATCTATCAACACTTTGGTTTGACTGTAACGTGTGAGGGGCATTAAAGTTTCCAGAGTGAAATCTCTGATATAGGCTGCTAGTCTCCATTTCCAGACCTTTCTTTTTATTCTCTTTGAATGCTGTTTCTTATTGCCAGCCATAACATATAAAATGAGTAATCCCTTTAAAACGACTTTATTTTACACAACTTGTCTGGTGATCTGAGTGGCCTGGAACTTGCCAGTCTTTTCAGGTTTAGTGTTGCATCTTTTTTCTCAGGATCTGATCCCAGCCAATGCTCAGGGTAAAACTGTTCTGTGGGTCAATCAGGGTGAGAAAGCCATTCCGCATCCTGGGACTTGTGTTGCATTCTTACTGGGGAATTTTGAATGAGGCAAGAGATTGCAGTGAAGTGAAGGAAGGTCGGGCTATGAATGCAGCTGGATCTTTTTGGGAAACTAGAGTTTATTCCTATCTATGACATGGAATGTTATTTTATCCGATCAAGTAACTTTAACCCGACTTTTCTCACTTGTAAACAAGATTCTTCATTTCCCTGGCATTTTATGTGCAAAAGTGTTGTCATATTTTAGGAATGGTATTATCCAATTAAGTATTCCCACGAAAATCATGAGCCACTCCCCCCCTGACTGCAGCCAATGGAGTGACGGAATTGGAGGCACAAAAGGCCAAGATCATGGGTTGAGATAAGAGCAGTTTGCTGGAAACAGCAATGAGATAAGAAAACAAACATGAACAGTAACACTAATAACAAACAATTCACATGCCAAAATGTTCACCATGGAGCCCACGACCCAACTGCAGCCTCTCTGACAGCAAGAGAGACCTTCCTTTGGAAAGACTCCCCTCCCCACATCCCTGGTGGGTGAGGTGGTATAGAACAACCTCCAGGTACTTGCTGTGCACCCTCCATACTCCAAAAATTAACCCTGTGCTGCCTGGGACCAGGACAAGTGTTTATAAATCAGAATTAAAATTGTTGTCAATAAATCCATAAACATAAAAAGTGCTATCTAATGTTGGGAATGCTGAAAAATCAGTTTCTAACCACCTCTCCAACTTCACATACAAAATCGATTGATACTTTTGACCTTAAACTCCCTGTGATGCAGAAACCCTCTTTAAAATGTATATAATAATGAATACATCCCCATCATTTTAGAGGGGTGAGAGGTTGGGGAAATAAATTGGTATTTGGGAAGCCGTCACATAGTAGAAACGTGTGAATTAAGTTTCTGTTTTTAGAACAGTGTTTTAAGAGTGTGACACTAATAATAGCTGGAGCTACACATAAAAAATGAAGAGCAATAAAAGATGGAGAAGCTTTTCATAAATGATTTCCATCCAAGCTGTGCATTGCATGAGGAGTTAGGGGATTCATTAGCTTTTCATGCTTGTGATCTTATGTCTAAAGAATACCACAAGCAGGAGGGCTAAATTTCAATTGCTCACATGTGGTCTTCAAATAGTTTGCAGTGTAGGCTGATAATACTTTTAACATTATTTTATGGGTATGTACATATGCATTCATGCCTGTGCATGCATGTTGACAGATGTAGTTGCAAATCATACTCAGCTATTAGTTAACGTTTGTTTAGCAGTCTAAGACACTGTTACATGGTTCAGAGATATCTTGGTAATATCAATCTTTGGCTTTTAGTATATTTGGGTCTTTTTTTCCTATTCATTTTTGGCTTTAATCACATACTTGGTAGTAGAGTTTCATCTGTAATGTAATTTACATCATTTGTGCAAAATTGTTGTCAAATGACCTTGCTAATATGGCAAATCACATATAAGAGAGGGTATTTAAATGAGATCTAAATGTTTAAATAGCTTAAAATCTTAAGATTAATAACATTCAAAATGTTGACTGTGCTACTTGAGACGTATAACCTTTCTCAAATGGATCTTTAGTTAATTATCTCTAAACCCAGCCTTTTAAAACATTATTCTGTGTCTAGAGATTGATATTTAACTTTTTTCCTATTAATCATATTTAGTTTTAAGATTTGGAAAGGTAGTCCTCTAAGGTTCAGCTGACATTTAGACAATTATGTTGAGACATAGCATTGATGTATTTTGGTTGCTTAACCCTTCTTGTCAGCAGTTTTGTATTTTATGCAGATCTTGCTGGTGTGACACTGGCATTTATAGAAGAGTGCATTTATTTTAATAAAACAATTCCTGTCCTTGTAGTTATAGCAGTTATGACTATTACCCTAAAACAAAGCAGTATGAAGCTGTAAGCAATCTATAGGAAACAGTTTCACATGCAGATATATTCATATCCCTGGTGAAAACTGATGCTGATGTGTATTAAACTGTAGGCCTTTTATTACAAAACCATTATATGTGCTTCCTAATTTAAAAAAGGTTGGAAAAACCCCAACACCACCAAAGAAACCCCAAACCCTAAAGTCAAAACCTTATTTTTCAGTGGTAAAAACTACAAAAATTTTATAGGTTACTCCATGGCTCTGTCTGTTGAAGGCTACTGGAAAAAAAATCTTCATTATATGGATTAAGGAAACTGGGGGTATTAAGCTATAGCAAGGCTTATGTCATTCTGTTGCTTATTATTTCTTCCAGGATTGAAGAGCTGTTTTTTTGGATCCATCCTAGCTCACTGTTTCTTAAAGGAGTATTTTTTAGGGGTCAGGGGAAGATAACGTCAAATGATACGACCAAAAATATGGTACCTGGATTTTGGTCTCTCAAGTCAATTGATTGTGGGGATGGTGTGTTGTGTGCTGTCAATGTGTCACTGCCATTTAAACAGTAATCCGTGTCTCTTCTCTCTTTCTAGGCAGTAGAAGAAACATTTCATGGCTGTGTCATGCACTGGAACTAATTTAGTGTAATATAAGGTAGAAATGGTAAAATGAAATTGTCAATAGATTGGTGATGGACAGAGGGAGAGTGAATTTCTTGCTTAGTGTAAATGCTGATTTCAATTCATCAATTCTACTTTTTTTTTTTTTTAGAGGTCAGAAATGGACTGAAAATTGCTTGTTTACATGTAAAACTATCCTAAGATTAATTAACATTTTAATGTGTCTGAAGTTTTGAAAATAATAATCAGTAGATAACATTCAGAACATGTTAATTATCTTTCTAAGATTACTCACTTTTCCAAACATTGTCCTCTGAATTTTTTAATGATGGCATCTGAAGGTCATTTATGAACAATTCATGTGACAATTCAGAGCTAATAAACAGCCTCGTGTAGTATGAATTACCACCTGCTCCCTTTTTGCAAGAAAGCATCTTTCAATATCCATGTCACAATACTGTTTATCATTTCAGATTGATGTCTACTTTATGCAGGAGAACCTAAACAACAGGGTATGAGAATTGCTATCTAGTTTGTGTTCTGCTCTCTGAAGCTTTTTCTTCAATGCTCCTGATGTCTAATCTGGTTTTTTGTAACCATTTCTGTGAATATCAGAACTAGGTACTGTCCTTGCCTAGGGAGGAGGACAGAGCAATCTTCACTGGTAGTGTCCTGTTTCTGGCTGGGATAGAGTTAATTTTCTCCCTGGTGGCTGGTACAGAGCTGAGTTTTGGATTCAGTATGAGAGTAATGCTGATAACACACTGATGTTTTGGTGCTGAGCAGTGTTTGCCCAAATCAGGGACTGTTCAGTGTCTCATGCTCTGCTTTTGAGGAGGGGCACAAGGATTTGGGAAGGAGCATGGCCAGGGCAGCTGGCCTGAACTGGCCAAAGGGACATTCCCTACCGGAGAACATCATGCCACCTTAACTAGGTGAAGGATTGCTGCCCAGGGATGTAGCATCAGCCAGTGGATGGTGAAGATGTTGTATTGAGCATCACTTCTCTCTTGAGTGTTATCTCTCATTCCCTTTCATTACTGTTATTATTTTTATATCCTATTTTGTTTCAATTTTTAAACAGTTCTTATCTCAATGCAAAAGATTTGCTTTTTTTCCTTCAATTCTTCCCCCAGCTGGTGGAGTGAGGGGGTTGTTTGAGCAAGTGGCCACATGGGGCTTGGTTGATGGCTGAGGTTACACCATGATGGGTAGGAAGGACCAAATGCAATCCTGTCCTCCTTCTAGAGAACTTGTGTGAGTGCATAGATTGATATAATGCTCAGTGGGCCCAGAGGGAAACCCTACAATGCATCAAACAGAATGCAATATGTGTATAAAGAGTGGCTGCATGGGCACAGGCTGGGTTTGTTGCTGCTGCTGCCACCTCTAGTGGGAAGCCCAGGCTGGGCTGAGCAGTACAGTCTCAGCTCACTGGTAGCCTTTTCTTCCACTCAGCGTAGCATCTTCCACTCCAAAGAGAAGAACATTCTTTGTACTGCCATTTCTCTTCCCTCCCTGTGCCCAGCATAGCAGCCAGACTGAGCTGTGCCTGTCCTCTCCCCCTCCATCCCTTCTCCAGGATGGCAGCACTCGGGAGAGAGGATGAGGTGGGAGGGTGGGTTGGTGTGTGAAGGGAGGCTGCTCCACCGGTGGGACTGCTGCCCACATGGAGAGAACACACGTGTGTGTGCAGGCTGCAGCCTCCCACAAGGACAGGAGGAGGGATGCTGAAATCTGTATTCAGTTTCTACAGGCACCGCTCCCAGGCTGCCTATTTTAGGGGAAATATTTGGAGTAACAAAAATAGTGGTTCTAAATTAATGTCATAAAGGACTGATGGTCCTGTGACTCGAAGTCTGATATTAGGTGGTTTTCAGAGTCCTGAGAGCATGCCAGGTTGCATTCAGGGGCACCAGAGAAGAACCTGGCCTTTTGTTTATGTTGCTCTCACAGTTCAGTAGTTGGTATGTATTGTGCTATATATATCATGTTGATATATACTTTTGAAAATAGTAAATTCCTGAATTTATGCAACAGCTAGGCAAATAATAAAGGATGTAGAGAGCTGAAATATGGAATAGGTGCCAGGATTACTCATCCTCCTCCCACTCTCTGTTGGTTATACTTTCCCTTAAAAGTAGAAGCCAATGGTAAATTTTAATGACTTTTTCCTTCCAAGTTTCTATTTTTAGATTTATAGGTAGAAGAGACTAGCAAATATTTTTAAGTTTTAGTGCTCACAGAAAGTTCCAAATGAGCCATCCTTGAGAATAAAACCTCTAGCTCGGGCAGGGCACAGCAAAGGCAGAAAGTGTATAAGCCTCAGGCCTCTGTGATGTGCTTCAGATCTGGAAGTGTTCCCGTCGCGTGACCTTTCAGCTGAGACTACACGTAAAAGTATCAATTAATGTTAAAAGTTTTATGGTGTGGGTTCTTGCACTTTGAGAACTGTGCTAAGACCATTTATTAACCTTATCTGATGTTCAGAATAGTCAAATGGACTGGTTTTTGTTGCTTTTAGTGCTCACTAATCCCCTCAATCACTCAGTCCTTCAGCATCAAAAATGACCTTTTACCTACAGACTGAGAACGAGTTCTAGTGACATATTAGTGCATGTTTTATTCACCATATTAAAATAAAATGTGCAGTATTGATAGATGGTCATGTTTGTGAGATTCTACATTTCCAAATTTCCAAACCAGATTGTTTGGTTCTCCCTTTCTGTACCACTCTGAAGCACATGAGGAACGTACTTTGTTTGTACATGGTAAAATGCAAAGAAGGTTGGCTGCAGCTACTCAAACAATTCCATCTGAGCTTGTTTTCAGTCAGTGATTTCTACTTTAATGGACATTTGATGAGCAAAAAAGAACAACTTCTGCTTTCACCTGAGTTGAGGGAATATTTTGTGAGAAAAAAAGGTTTCTATCAAAATCTGATTTTATTTTTTTTAAAGTTTTACTTTGAATTCTTTGTATGAGTTTTCAGATGACCTTTACTGAGAATGGTTGTTGTTTTTATTGTCATTTCCTTCAACCTTTTGTGCTATGCAAACCAAATTTATGGGCAGTGACCCACCTGCCCAGTCAGCATTAGAAATTCCTTGTGGGAGATGCTGTACAATCATACGGGGAAAACCTATTACTGCTAGCATGGACTGATATCCAAAGATAAAACAAGCTTACAAGTGTGACAAACTGTGAGAGGGAAAGCATGGATAGCCATGGTGAAAACACAGTATTACAAGCTCAGATTAATAGCTTTGAGTCATTTAAATGTATAGGGTTCGTTCGTGTGTCTGACCTTGTTGTGATTAATGCTCAGGTCTAGAACTACAAATAATATTCCCCTCTGCTCCACAGGAGGCTTCTTCAGCTTCAGTTTTGGAGGGCATGTGCTAACCACTGCATAATTTCTAAGGGGGTGTTGCTTGATCCAGTGGCTTGGTCACACTTGTGGCGTTGAGGTCCATCTGCTATTCAGGGAGCATAGGAAACGAGGCAGGAGGCCAGATGTCATGCATTAAAGACCTTGCCTCACTGTGGATGACAACTCTGGAATGCAGCACTTGGCACACTTCCTGCATGGCTAAAAGGGTGAGAGAACAGTGTGATCTTCCTGTAGTTCCTATTGCATCCTGACTTTTGAGAGGACAAACAATTGCTGAGCAGGTCGAGGTGTTCACAGCTTGGTTTTTTTTGTTGGTTTTTTTTTTGTCAAGTAGTTTATTCCAAAATGATAAAGGAAACAGTGAAAGTTATCAATTGTGCTTATTGTTTAACAAGTACCTGAATCAGTTCCTAAGTCCTAGGAGTTGATGTATGCCTTTAAAAGTGCATAATTTGAATACAGATAAGAATTGATGTCGCTGTGGTAGCGCTAGCCGCATGCAAGAACCAGGCTGAATCAGGTGAGGCGGAATTCCAATTTTATTATTTAATTCTAAAACTTATATAGACTTTTGAAAGTTCCTCTGGATTGGGTCAATTCAAAACCTCCCCCTAGGCCGATAGGCCAGGTTGAACTGCCCATCATTCCAGAGACAGTTTCAATAACATCCAAACCTTATCTTTGTTTATAGAACACAGGGAGAAGAAGAGAAAAATCCCCATGGGAAAGAGTCTGTGCTGTCACAAATTGCTTCTAGGTTTGTGAGAAATAAAACTAATTTGTTTGAATTTATACTTTCCTCTAGAATTTAGGTTCTGGGTGCCATATAATTTGTGATAATTAACCTTACGACCATAATACACTGAGTAAGTAAGGGTACATTCATAGCTGAGTTAACCTTTCTTCACAGTGCCCAAGTTCTTTGCACAATCTATGCTAAACTTGTGACATGCTCAAATAAATATATGAAAAAACCCACCAGCCCCAGAGAAAAACAATCATCCCTAATCCTGGATCAACAGCTCACAAGAACAGATATCTTTCTAGTTAAATTTTTCATACTGTTTTGCCATAGCCAGAAACAGTGGCTCTGCTCTGTTCAGAGGTTTCTTTTTCTCGTATCTGAGTTACCCCATTAAAAAGGTGAACATCCATTTTCTATATCCTGTGAGCCAAAAACATGCTCTGCACCTTTTTGCTTTATGCTCTATCCATAAGAATTTCCCAAAGGCAAGTCAAATGGTGGGAAAAATGAGAGAAGAGAATGGACAGCAGTTTTCCTACCTAAGTTACAGCCTGTTGGATGTTTCACAGCCAGAAGCTTGGAACTACTGCAATGTATTGCAAACAGATGGATTTTAATTTTTTTTATTTTGGAAACTACCTTCATAATTAATTTTCCTTCCTAAACACATTTTGTTTAATCATTAAAGGGCAGGTTCATTATTCATTTACCCAGATTGCTACAGCAAAAAATGAGGCAACTATCCAAAGCTTTAGGTAGTAATATAGCAATTTTTAACTACTGTAAATCTAAGGAAATACTGTGTGGTCATGGTAGACAAAACTATTAAAGTCTTAAAGACAACTCCTCCACTTTTATCTCAAGTTCTTAGTGCTCTTCGAAATACTGCCCAAGACATATTTTAAGCTACAATTTCCATATAAATAGTTAAAATTAAAAAAAACCAATCTACATCCAAAAATCCAACAGTCATATATGATTAATTTTATAGTGTTTTTTCAAAGTAGGTCTCTTAGCTATCCAAGCATTTTAGTGTAAGAGCTGAGGCTTTAATAAAAGAATATAATTTATCTAACTTGTACTTTCCAATTTTCAAACTAAGAACCCTATGCCAAAGCACAACTAACTGTGCCTGTCCTTTGGTAACTGCCCATGTATTGTTTGTACCATAACACATATAAAGTTTTTTTTGAATAACTGGCATCCCTTCTCCATTCTGTGAATATGTTTGGTCAAATAATTATTCTATTTATTTTAGGAATGAGGGAAGGAGTAGAGAAAAGAGGTTCAAGTTGCCAACCCCTTAGCTGCTTTTGCTGCCACTGTCTTATATATATATTTAACATATTTTTAATACCTTTTTATTTGTTTAATACTGCTGACATTTACTCAGTTTTTTAATGTTTTATGCCAGCATGGTGCATTCTTAAAATGATAGCAGGTTGATAAGATACTCTGATCATTTTTGCCTTTTTATAAATAGCTATTTCCCCTTCTTTTAGAATTGCAAATACTTTATTTGGATTCCATGCTTTTGGGAAAGTTTCAAATTAGAAATAAATGGCAAAAATTCTCTCTGTATAATTACCCAACCTTATTATAATTGCAAAACACAAAATAAGTGCAAGTTATTTAAAACCCTTGCTAGTTATAGAATATAAAATAAAGTGAAGTTAGTCTGAAATTAAATGGAAAGCTATGTAAGATCTAGTAAAATGCTGTTCTGTATATTTTACGTGATATGCATTTCTATTAGGAAAACCAGACTGCCCTTTACTCCTCCAGTGCTCATAGGACATGTGATTCCACACTATGGTGGTATAATCTCTCCCTCTGCTTTGCTTGCTCTCACAGCAATATCATTCAGCATTGGCATTAGAACAAAATTCCTTATTAAAAAAAAAAAAAGAAAAAAAAAAGAAGTTCTACATGCCTGAACTCTGTTGAAATTGGTGGAAATACCAAGGGATAAATTAAGCTTGGGTGATATGTAGAAGAAACATTAATTATCAGGAAACCAAGAGAAAACATCTTCACTGCTGATATTTTTTTCCAACGTGTTTTACAAATGAACACAGGGTACCTTTTGCAACCATTATTGCAAAATACCAGATTTCTATCTATTGTGGATGAGTCAACAATGGAAATAAATTGGTAATGGTTTATGCTTCAATTCTGTTTTGTCATAGTCTTTTAACCTTACTCAAAAATACTTGCACTCAGATTGGCTGTTCTTCATTTTAATGTGATTTAATCAAAAAAAGTAAATTGTGGTGAAGTGCTGAGAGTGAGATAGTCATATTTGGATGATCACACATAGATTATTTGCATTTTGTAGTGACATGGTTATGCTACTTCAGTGCTACTCTAAGAATTTTTTTCTGTGTGATTATGGAAATAAAAAAACCCCAGTCATTTATTCCTTGAATATTTCCATTGCTATTAACAATAATTAATCTTTTAATGTCTTAGGTGTCACTAAGAATCTGTATTCAGCAAGTCTTCTGTTTAACTAGAACCATGCTATGAAACATATAATTCATCTACCATTTCATCTACCTTCAGCTACTGTTGACTTCCTAATTAAGCCACTCAAAATAATTATTTTCATATGTCTCTTTCTCTAAAATTCTGCTAGTCAACTTCTTGGTCAAAACAAAAGTTTAACCTTGAAAATAGAAAAGGCTACACTGCTTCATATTGTTTTTCTTTAATCCATCCTCTAGGAACACTCACCTTCAGATAAAGATAGATGTTCATATTTCTTAGTATCCCACTAGATATGCTTCATACAATTTTGTTCATTAAAATTTTCCCCAAAACAGTCTTTATGGAAAATAATAATTTATTGAAAATAAAAAATTTCTAAGAAATATACAAATTTTTGCAGGTTTGTTTTTTTTTTTCCCCCAGATATTTTTTTAACATCCCTAAGGCCAAAGCACTTAATTTGAACTTTTTCAGAATGGAATTATTTCCTCACAGAACAACTTGTTTGTGATTATTTTAATTCTACAATAGTTTTAAAATGCTCTAGTAATGTCTGTGAAGTCTGTATCACCACAAAAATCTGCTGTTTATTTGTTTTCTAAAAAGTATAATATGAGAATTAAGCACTGAACTAAACTTATTCTTACTTTTTAAATGACATGATTTTAATTTTCTTTTTCTTCTGAGTGGGTAGTACAAATCCCAAAGTCCAACATTTGTCAGACAGATAATTGTATTCCAAGACAGTGTGGTAAAATTTACTTTTGTGAAGATAGCTGACTTATAGCAATTCCAAATTGGAGGATTCTGCCTGCAAAATTGTAGATGGCGTCTGTGAAGGGCGACAATTTTGCCATTTGTGGAAAGCACTTGTGCAGGTCACTTCATGCCTCAACAGGGCAAAGCAAAAGTGCAAGCCAGTGAGAGTAAGAGGATATTGAAGACCAGGAAAAATACTGTCCCAGGCATATTGAGTAATTTCCTAACAAGAAGCTCCCCACACGTAAATATTTCAGTGAGGGACGTGGCTTGTTTTATGTAGAGCTGAGCACTTGTTTGCTAAATGCCACTTGATTGCTAAATGCTGTGGACAAATTAGTAGCATGCTTGAGAGAAGAAAATAATTAGGATGCCCATTGCTGTGTTCATGGAGGTCTTAAAGTGAAACATCCGAGTCCTTACAATCATAGCACACTTTTCTGCACTCATACACTTTGGCATCTTCTTGCATCCCAGTGCGCTACACAATCACCTACACTTTCAGCTCATTCTTTTGAGGGATCCAGCTTCTCCTTTTACATCTCTAATTTCAACATAAGTTAAGAGAATTTAGCATCTGTCAGGATTAAGACATAACAATTTTCCTGCTTTTTATGCAGATGACAAATACTGATATCCAGTGGGGTAATTCTGTGTGGTCCTTTCACTGCATGCTGGGATGGAGCCCTGTGGGATTCCCCTAATTTGGAGGTGAGATACTGACTAAAAGAGATTAAATCTTCTGGAAGATTTTGGTTGCTAAGTTATTTTAAGCATAAAAGTTCCTTCTCCTTTTCCAGTAGGAAAAGCTCATAATGGCTAATTAGGCCCTTAGGGATCAATTTTCAAAACAGTGTGCAGGAAGTGTGAGCACAAACCTTATTTGTTAATGGGCTTTGTGGACATACTTCCTGTGATTTTTCAAAATTTAGAACGAAAAAACAGCAACCTCATTGGAGAAGCAGGTTTAAATATATAGCATCTGATATCTTTTTCTTGAGGGCACTAGACAGATGACATACATTAAGACCACAGAGTGTTTTTGTGGTCATTATGCTTCACTTCCTCAAGCCTGTGAACATAATGAAATAATAAAATAATCTCTGCAGGCCTGTAGAAGAAATCAATCTTACAGGTCTTACCTGCCTCCTTTTTATTTAAAGGAGGAAAAGCAACAAAAGACTAGTCCCTAATTTTGGTGAGGAAAA
Source organism: Edolisoma coerulescens (assembly GCA_013397115.1). Taxonomy (NCBI): domain Eukaryota; kingdom Metazoa; phylum Chordata; class Aves; order Passeriformes; family Campephagidae; genus Edolisoma; species Edolisoma coerulescens. The sequence continues at coordinate 1,026,846 of VWZW01002576.1, forward strand.
AAATATTAAAAAATAAAAGAAACATTATCAAGCTTTTAATTTTAAAGATTATGCATGGTATTTAGAATGAAATAAAAGAGAACATATAGAAAGACTCCATAGTAATACTGGATCTAATTCTCTATTTAAACTGCGAGGAAAAGGTTCCTTTTCATTGCACAGCGAAATGCAATAAATGCATGTTATTTTTTAATAATGTCAAACAGAAGGGGAAAAATGTGATTCATGAAATATGTGAATATTATAGTATGCTAATTCAATTGATTATTATCATTTATAGTAATACTGAAGGTCATGACTACAAGAAAGAATTTAGAGGTAGGTGGATGTGTTTGGAGACAGAGTGAAGCTGATTCAGACGACATGCAGCTGTAAACTGAACACATTTTTACAGTTCGGGTAATTTTTTTGGGTGTTCTCTGCCAGCTCTCTGCTGTGGTACCTCATTTCTGGCCTGTTCTGTAGGCAGATCACCTCAGGTTTGTTCGCACCTTCACATTTCAGTAGGTTTTAAAAGTTAAAATGAGGATCTGGATCCATGTGACTGGGTACTGATAACACACGTGTGTCGAGGAGGAGACATATCAAAACGTGTGCATGGAAAATAAATGTTTTTAATATGCTGCCTATATATTTATTAACTAAACACTGTATATATATCTCTTCTAAAAAGTGTGCAAATCAAGCAGATAAAAAGAAGAAAGTAAAAAATTACGTTTAAAATACTTAAGATTGCATTGTGTCCAAAAGGCAGTCCATGCACTTAGGTTCTTAAGATTTAAATAGGAAATAGAAAGAGTATGAGATACTATTTCAATTTTGCCCACAAAACTCAAAGAGCAACTGTAAATGGAGCTGGACTTCAGCAGGTCAGTCAAGGTTTGCCATTGATTTTGGTGGACTCAGGATTCTGCCCTAAATTATTTTTCCATGCATGCAAAAGAAAATTGTAGCAGAAAGTAAATGTTAAGTTTGCTGAACATCAAGCTGGTGTCTTATCAGCGTAAGTTCTTCATTCAGTTTTAGACAGTTTTTGCTGATTATAAAACAACCTAAAGAAATCAGCTCCTTCTGTGTTTTTCCAACTCCAAGCGTATAATTGTGAAATTCACAAATAATGAACAATCACAAAATTCTAACCCACACTTGTTAATAAAAGCTTTTGATTTCAAATACTTGAAGCTTCTCTAAATGACAATTTCTGTCCTGAGCAGAAAAGGATTTGTTGTCTTAAGTATTTCATTGCTCAAGAGGCATATTATCTAGAAAACATTAGATTTCCCAGAGAATATAAAAGATATTTAAAAATACGTGAGCATAGATAATCACTATAAATTGGTGATTTTATTTCTTAATATTACTGGACGGTAGCCTAAAGTGGCAAGTTTTATTACACTCAATATTGTTTTGGCCTAAGTGCAATTTTTTCTTTCAGTACACATTTAATGGAGCAGTACAGTAGTCTGAGAATATTTATATGGTGACACATGATTGAAAAGCTCAGAATGTGTATTTGTTGCAGTTATATTGTTTTATTACTGAATATCGAAATTCTGCCTTTCAGAATGAAATTTTAAATGTTTTGTTATATATGTTTACATTTGGTATAACAGATTACAAAAGTGAAAGGGTCATTAACACTAACTAAAAATTATGTGATTAAGTGATTAATTTTAAATCTTTTGCTTTCAAAGACAAATTTGTATCTCACAGATCCCCTATATTTCCAACAAAGGCTAGCTAGGATGTCAATTATGATATTGACACCCTCAAATCATCCTCTAAGTCAGTACTCCAGTTTAAGAGAGATTCTAGTATGAGGAATGATTACTGAAACTCTAAAATCACCTGGCATCCGAGTGAATACATTTGTTTTCAGCTACATGTATTTGTTCTTTGATAACTTTCATATATAATCTTCTAATTAATCTTTTTTTAGCTCTTTTCAGCTTTGACCCCTTGACTGCCAGGACTGAAAGACAATCTCCTCTCTTAGGTATTGCATACACAGACTATAACTGTTGATCTGTGTATGATTATGGAAGCAGTCTACATGGAATAATTATTCAAAAATATGTCTTCCTTGTGGACATTCCTATTTCAGGATGGGAGTAATGTTTTTCCTAATATAACTGCCAGATTTGTAACTGTATTAAGTTTAGCTACTCTCCTTCAAAAATTCTTACAGGGCCATTGTTGCAGAAAAGATATTGCAATTTATGGTTTTTCCATATCTTTTTTGGGAAGAGTTGCACCACAGAAAAACACTGAAAGCAGGAGAGTCCTTCCCCATCCTTTCTGGGCTTCTGTTAGATAGGGGTGCACACCAAAGTTTCTGCTCTTTTCACACAATTCAGTATATCTTACAAATGCATACTTAAATTTAATAGAAACTGAAATATTTCAAGGTTTGAAGCACTTTGCCAGTAGATGATATAGCTTTAGTTTCCCTCACTGCAAAATTGAGATGACTCTTTCTCCTGCGTGTCACGCATTATCTATGCACACTTTTTTCTCTCTCTCTTACCAACTGTTTACAGTGCCCAAAAACATCTCCCTTTCATGTTCCTGGGGACTTACAGTAATCTTTTTCTGTAGTCTATAGATTTTTAAAATTTAATTTAGCCAAGATTTGAATGGATAAAATATCTCAACTTTCCAAAATACCCCAACTTGTTCCTTTATGACTTCTTAAGCCATTTTAAGCACCCTGTCATAGATTCACAGAATTGTTTAGGTTGGAAAACCTCTGAGATCCTACAGTCCAACCATTGACCCAGCACTGCCAAGTCCACCACTAAACCATGACCCTAAGCACCACATCTACGTGTATTTTGAATACCTCCAGGCTTGGTGACTCAGTCACTTGCCTGGGCACCCTGTTCCACTGCTTGACCACACTTTCCATGAAGAAATTCTTCCTAATATTGAATCTGAACATTCCCTGGCACAGCTTGAGGCCATTTCCTCTCATCCCATCACTTATTACCTGGGAGAAAAGGATGACCCCTACCTTGTTACAACCTCCTTTTAGGTGCGTGTAGAGAGGAGTAAGGTCTCCCCTGAGCCTTCTTTTCTTCAAACTCCAGCTCCCTCAGCAACTTGTGCTCCACACTCTTCCCCAGCTCCGTTGCCCTTCTCTGGACTCTCTCCAGCACCTCAGTGTCCATGTTGAAGGGTTGTACCAGTGCTGAGTACAGGGGGCAATCACTGCCCTGGTCCTGCTGGCCACACTATTGCTGATCCAGCCCGGATGCCATTGGCTTTCTCGGCCATGCAAGCGCTGCTGGCTCATGCTCAGCTGCTGTCCACCAACACCCTCAGGCCCTTTCCCACTGGGCAGCTTTCCAGCCACTCTGCCCCAGCCTGGAGCACTGCCTGGGGTTGTTGTGCCCAAGAACAGGATCCAGCATTTCACCTTGTTGAACCTCATGCAGCTGACCTTGGCCCATCGATCCAGCCTGTCCTGATCCCTCTGCAGAGCCTTCCTACCCTCCAGCAGATCGACGTTCCCACACAGCTTGGTGTCACCTACACACTGACTGAGGGCACACTCACTCCCCTCATCCAGGTCACCAATAAAGATATGAAACGTGACTGACCCTTAAACTGAGCCACTGGCACCACCTGTGTCCAGCAGACAGCTGGACACAACTTCATTTTCCACAACTCTGGCCTGGCCATCTAGAGAGTGTTTTAGACAGTGAGCAGTGCACATGTCTAAGTCATAAAAAGCTGACTTTTCCAGAGAATGCTGTGGAAAATGGTGTCAAAGGCTTTACTAAAGTCCAGAGAGACAACACCCACAGCCTCTGCCTCATCGACTAAGTGGGTCACCTTGATGGTCCTACTCTGCCTGTAACCTGGGAGATGTTGTCTGTATTTTTTGGTCTGTATCTGACCACCCCACAAAAGATCTTTCCAAGATAATCATTATTTTCCTTTCTAACTATTACAAACACAGTTTGTGCCCTTCTCCCTTGAGTCAGTACTACTTTACTTCTAGCCTTCTGAAAGTTAGTTGCCAAATCTACTACCTTACTAATTTATTGAGACCTTCCACCAGTGGGATTTTTTTTCCCTGCCGCTGTTCCCCTGTGCACATTCTAGTTCTCTAACACTTACCTCTGGCCAGTTTGTCTGCTTTCTATCTTGCCTAAGGTGCCCACATTGCCTCTACTACCTTTCCCACTGTTTTTTGAAGTCTTTTTCCACCTGACCCTGTTTGCCAGAAGGGCCCTTCAGCGAAACTCTTTTCCTACCACCTTGCCACCTGCCAGAGCTGAGCTGGGTTTTGTGCTGTGCTTGTTAAGGACTAATTGATTTGCATTAATGCAGCATAACCAGGTTTTCAAAGAGTTTTGCTAGCCTTCAAGACTTTCTCACATGACCTGTGTATTCTAAAGGGTTCATCATTTCCTAAAGTGACAATCAAGCTTCCTGTACCTCTTTGAAGCACCCTTCACAGCAATTCTTCAAGTTCCTACTTTGTCTTACAAACATAAGTGCCTTAGGAAATGCTGATAAGTGCACTCAGATTCTTGCCTAAAGGCACCAATGTGTAAATGCTGTGACCGTGTGTGTGACAAGAACAGCTGCAGTGAGGGGCTTCCTGGGCTCTTGCTACAGTGAAACCTCAGTATTTGCCAAAGGAATAAATATAATAAAATGAGCATTATGACATAAAAAATGCTATTTGGGACCATGAATTTTGACAGGATGAACAGCTGAAAGTCAGGTTTGAATTTATCCTCCTAAATAAGGTTTGTTTATTATAGGCACATTGTAAGTTTGGCTTGGTGTTTATGTATTACTGAAGTTTGGGACAAATGGGACCCAGAAGCATTAATTTGTAATGTATTGCATTGAATGTAGCACCCTGGTGCTGAAGTGTATTAATTATTTTGCCTTTCTAGGAAAACATCTTTGATCAATTAATTACCTAGCTTAGATATTACTCCATAAATTACAATAATATTTGAATGAAACCTGGTAATTATCACAGATGAAAACTTTTTTCCTTGTGACCTTAGATATCCAATTTCTAGAAACAGTACTAGTTTGTTTCTCCCATTAAAGGTTTCTGCAGCATATGAAACCAACAATAAATTCAATAAAATATGAATAAAAAGCAGTGAAAATTAGATGAAAAACTTTCCTGTGTCAACGCCTCAGGTTTATCGGAAAACTGATTGTGGATCCTGAATCTCAATCTTCATTCTCCAATTACATTTGCCAGAAATAAAAGTATTATCTAGTTGATAAACCGGAGAGTATATTTGGAAATAAAACTTAGGTTTTAGGTAGGGGTAATTTTGGGACTTGAATGTAAAAGTTGCTGGATCCTTCAGAATTTTTTAAATTATTCTTGTGCAACTAGTGGATTTTTCTATCAGTATATCTGTTAATGGTTATATTTGACATGGAAATAATGTGTGGTTCTTAAAGTATATTTCACTTTTAGAGAACAGTATATATGAAGAAAAGGAAGAGTGGAGTAGAGATTACTATCTGATCTTTCAGGGAAATAAACTTCTAAAAATATCCCCCTCTAATTTTCTTTTAGAGCAGTCTCAAGGAAGAAAATGTACGTTGCATTTGTCATATCACAAGCTATAATTATAAAGGTATAGTTTGCACCCAAAATGTGCAAATTGTGAGGTGGATCACCTGAGTCACTGCTCTTCTAAAGTTTAAACTCTGTGTCTTAAGATAGCATGAGGATATTTTAAATTACCAAACATAATGTATGCATGGACTTTTCAGCATTTCTCTGTGTAAAATCCTCTGAATATGTCATTATGTACATGGTAAGATAGATTTTACTGCCTGTTTTTAATGCAGTGGTTAAAAACTTATCATCCTAAAGAATTTTTTTTTAATAAGTAGTGAGTGCAACTGAAATTTGGGCCATTAGGGTTTATTTTGGTATTGATTCTGCTCTTTCATATGTCAGCTTCTGTCAGCATATCCTAGGGCACAGAGCTCTGGTAGTATCAACATCAGAGGAAAGACTTGAAAAAAGTTGTCTTCACAAAAAAAAGCTGTCTCATTCTCCAGTTATTTCATTTTGAGCTGGAAAGTCTGCTCCTCGGATTATTCTTGCCTCCTGCAGACAGCCTTGAGGTAAATGCAGCTAAAGCACAAAGGTGTTTTTCAGAGGAAGATCTTCCATCTTCATTTGTATAGTCTTTAAATAAAGGTGAAAGTGACATGGGGCTGCATGACCTGGGCCAAATGTGCAAAGATCAAAACTTAGGTCGTTTAAAGGTTTAAAGCAAGGTTTGGTATACAAGCATTAGTTCATTTTCCAAAAGTTCATCTCCAGGAGGGCAAATTTTTCTTGATGCAGTAGAGCAGCTGCCATATTGGTTGCCAGAGGGGTGGGAAGTTTAATAGACATTTAAAATTTTAGATTGCTCTGGCTCCATGTAGAAGTTTGAGCTGTAAAATAGTGAAATGACAAAAATGGCATAAAGTCCTGATGTCTCCACCTGGAAGGATGCAGATAATTGAGTTGGACTGAGTTGCTGGTAGCTTATCATCTCAGTGCACTTTACAGCAAAATTAATATGCAGCCAGAAATCCTTGCATCCTAACAAAACTGTGCACTTGTATAATACAATGAATCTGAGCATTTCCAAGAAGCTTTCAAGCAGGATATAACTTCTATGTAAGAAAGATGTTCTGAGGCCTGGAACATCATACAGCATTTTCCAGGCATACACATAGATATAGGCATCTATTCAAAGATAAAAAGTGTGCAAATTAATATAAATTTTAAGCTAGTGTAAAGGATTTCAGGAAGTCTGGAACTGAATAAAAGCTCTTGGTATAGGGGCAAGAGTAGGCAGAGTGTGCCAAGGAAGTTCTCACCCCACAGTCAGATCTTCAAGCACCAAGGCTTTACAGGTGTAAAGTCGGTGCTTCACAATGTGGTTCACAACTGGCCACTGATCCCCAAAGATGAGAGAGGGAGACAATATAAAGTTATGGAGGTCTAATCTTGCTTAACCTGATAGGATTTTTATTTGCAAGAATTAATTTATCACAGAAGAAAGACAAAGTTGTTAGCTGGCCTTGGATTTAATTTTGGAAAAGTAATTTAAAACAAACATTCTGACTGTTTCAGGATAAAATGAGTATGAGACCAGACTCAGATCTTGAAACCAACTGCCTTTTGTAGAAACTACTCCTTGGATGAAGATGAGTAGCTGGAATTTTTTTTTTTTTTTTTTTGCTTTTTTGTAGGATAAAGAAAAGTATACTTATGAGAATACTGTAGTTGTTGCTGCACTGGGGTGATTAATCTGTGGCTAAAGACTTGGAGAACATAGAGCAGTCTCTCTTTTCTCACATTTGCAAGAGGAAGGCATTGTCAAACGCCTTCAGACTGCGTAGGGGATAAAAGGCACTGATGGTTTGAAGCTATATCATGCTCAGTAAACACCCACATGATGGTATGCATGAGAGATATCCTACACAGCATTCTGGAAATCTTGAGAAGGTTTTAGCAGCTCCTGCAGCCCTGTATGTGACAAAATCAAAACCAGGGAACCTGTCACAAGCTGTACCTACACAGCAGTGACTGCAATACAGCAAGGAGCTACCTGAGCCTCCTTTAAACCCTGTTCACCCTCAGGGGTAACAGTTTAGGACAGAGAAGCATGAAACTTTACATGAAGCACTTTACCATGATTTTTAAGGCAGAGACACATCCTTGCTACTCCATAAACAACTGCAGTATTTTAAATAATTATATCAAATTATATCATCTAATATAATGATATTATACATCATTCACATGTCTTTCATTACACCAGGCATAACCAAGTGATATGCATTTTTTAAAAAATAAGACCTCATCAGAAATAAGGACATTCCCATCACCCCCGAAGAAAGGGTTTGAAAGAAACAGATTGACTTCCAGACACGTGATGAAAAGCTCCACTGATTTTAGTGGGGTTGCTCTAAAAACTTCTAGCTTAAACCAGGTCAGAATCCAGCCCTTTTTTTCAGATATACATTCAACAGAAAAATAGAGGCAAAAATATCCACAGCAGTGATTGAAGGTGGGATGTTTGTTGCTGAGGAAAAAGCATATCTGGGAATGCTACCAAAAAGGGAAACCATTTTCATAGTGCCCATATTTGAAAAATCATTCCTAAAAATTGAATATCTTGCAATAGTTTTACTAAGGTTTGCCATGTAGAAAAAATCCTCTCTGAGGAATTCCATATGACTTTGCAATCCACATCAGCATATAATTTCCTTTTCAATCTATTTAGTGATACATTCATCATGTAGGTGCTGAGATTTTGTTCAGCCTAGATAACTCTGTGAAAAAAAAAACCTGTTAAGAGATATATACAGCATAATGCATGTGGAGGAAAGGATATGGGGAAAAAGCATGAACCCCTGTGTTTCAGCAACAACAAAATTCTACTTAAGTAGTTATGAAAATCTTGTGGCTCAAAATAATACAGTGGAGAGAAAGCAATGTCACATACTGGATTTGCATTCTATATGCATCTTACAATGCCAGATCCTCCTTTGGTTTTTCCATAAAAGAAAAATGTAGACACTATTAAGTATATGCACGGTATCAGCATTAATTTAAGAGTAAGTTAAGTGGTTCTGGATCAGGAAATTAGATTATAATGAACTCAATGTGATTTCATTGAGGTGAAAGAAATTTAAACTTGATAACTATTCGAAAGAAGAATAGGTAATATGTTAGCATTCTGTTTCCCTGGAGGTAAAAGAGCCTTGACAGGACTGTTTCTCTCATTAAAACCTGACATGACTTTGTCCTATACTATTTGCTGGCTTCGCTAGAGAATTTGCAGTCATCTGACACACATTTTCTTCATATTCCTAAAGGATGAAAAGTCTAATTAAGCATATACATATACAATTCAATCTCTCCATGGCTGTGTTGGAATTGAAGTTTCCTATACTGTTTTTAAACCAGATTTAATTCAGAACCATCGGGCATAGGACCTTATAATTCAAGCTACCTGTTTGTAAAGGAAAGTGTCAAAATAGTCCATCACTTTGGAAAAGGGGGCAGCTATGGGATAATCACACATATTGGGCCAGATCTGAACACACTATAATTCTACCAAGTTCCTTTTTAATTTTTTATTTTAGGTTCTAAATTATTTGAGGAAGCTGTTGCAAATTGGATGCTATCTAGACTGGAAAGTTAAATACATTTCTAATTATTTAATTCATTTTTACTCATCTTTTCAATGAAATAAGCCCTATATTGACCTTAAAAACTGAGGCAGTAAAATATTGAGTGGATTTACACATAGACCTGTGGACAACTATTACTGTATCTACAATTAATTAATTTGGAGTGCTGATCAGTAAGATGCAAGTTGGAGTTTAAAATCAACTATCAGCCCATTTGATTTTAGTTCATATCCATGCACAAAATTCTTTCAACCTTAAAGTATGTGTTAAAAGTCAATATTAGAGTAAATATAAAGTCCAGTAATTTTCTCACTAATTTAGATTTCTGTACTCCCATAGATGACCTTTCCATGACTCAAAGCAATTTCTTGGGAGGATGCTGTCTGAAATACACAACATGAAAAATGCTTTCTAGATGACTACCTACTTTAAACAGATGAACAAACAAGCAAGAAAAAAAAAGTCCAAGCATTTTGACAGAAGATTTGAGGAACATTTGGAGACAAGATATAATTAGAAGGGTCTGACCTTCTGAAAATTGTGAATACTTTCCAAGGATGTAACTTTTATGAAGTATTATATAGTTAGATTTATTTAGAATTTTCCACTATCATTAATCATCTATCAAAACCCCAAGGGCATGATAGAGGAGTTAGTTTTGCAGCTGAGTTATGGGCCTGCAGGCTTTTCCAGGGGCTGTTCTTTGCACCCTTTTGTCTGTGTCCCCACACTCCTTGCCCTTGCTGTCTCTCTGGCATGGGATTCCCGAGGAAATGCACCAAGCTGGCAGCAGGGGAAACAGATACAAGCATTTGTTAGGCACTGACAAATCTGCCTGTTTCCATGAGCTATCTTCAGATATAGATGCAGCACAGGGTGAATTTTGTCTCTAGAGCCTTACACTGAAAGCCTGAACTGAACATAGACTGATATTTTAATTCCACAAACACACAGTATGAGGAACACTGCATATTTGCAGTTTATATAATTATATAACCAAGTCTCTGAGAGAGAGAGAGAGAGAGAGAGAGCTATAATCTTCCTAAACATTAATGCTTATACAGAGCTCTAAGTTGCCATTGAATTTGGAAGAGGCAAACAATCCCAGAAGCTGTAGGGGAGAAAAACACCTATTTTCTAAAGGTTGTTTAGAAATTGACTTTATTTTTGATTCCTCCTCTACATTAATCTGCCTCTTCTCTTCTGTGTTAATGTTATTTAGCACTTCTGTGGGAAACTGACTTCGAAGCACTAACTCCTGACCTTGCACTTTCCTTTTCCTCATCTCTTCTGTTTTCCTTATTCTTCCTCAATTCTGCTTTAATTATAAAGACATTTTACTATCTGGTTGTACCTGTGTTAGCAGTGCTTATGACAAGGTGTTCTTTTGAGCATCCTTAAGGAATAGCTAAAGTGCTTTTCTTGGCTAAAGGTTCAGTCCAGTTCATGGAAGTAATTGATTCTTTTTCTCATTAGTATCAGTGTTTACTGGGTGGGACTTCAGTCTGCTTAAGTCATTTGTCTCTCAGCAGATGATGTAGAACATCAATTCAGGGAGAAAAGAACACAGGAAGGAAAATGGATTTGCTCTTCATGATTTTTGAATTCTTTTCAGTGCTTCCCTAAATGTGGCAGAAAGCTGAATGTGATCTTGTGTTCCCTCTGAGGAATCTTGAGGAACCTTGAACCACAAGAGCACATTACGATTTATGATATGATAATTCCCCTGTTAGGGAAGACGCACTCCATCCTTTAGGGAAGGCAGAAGACAAATATATTATTCAGAGATGTATATTTTAGGTCATGCTTAGACCTAATCCATAACAGAACTTATAATTTTTTACACTTCACTTAGAATTAATTGATTGTGTGGGTGTCGTTTGTTGGCTGACTTTTGCTTTTGTTTGTTTGGTTTTTTGTTTTTGTTTTTTTTAGTCCAAGGGGCCCTGGTATACAAATTTCCTTAAAAGAGTTGTTCAGAAATTTTTAAGTAATTTACTGATTAACAGCTAGGTACTGTGTGAACATCCCTCTAAACTTATGTAAGACATAAAACCTATTCTACTGTAGGTTGAAAAAAAACCAGCTTTTCTGTTTAAGATGAATATTTTCAGAAATACCATTTTGGGTATACATTCCAAACTGTCTTGACAAACAAACAAAAGATTCTAACAAAAGACAAGTTAAGCTTGCAATTAATACTGGGTATAATATTTGCAAGACCATTGTACTTTGAAAGTTAATTTGTAATCCTTTGACACTGTTGAGCATGTTGCCTCCTAAGAGCACCAAGAAAGCCAACTACATGGACCACATTTATCCAGGCAAATTCTTCCTGTCAAGAGAAACATTAATCTATATACACTCATGCACTTCAAATTGTAATTTAAAAATTGTTCATTAATGAATTCATTATTTGCCATTTCATGGCACTCACTACATTTTTTTTCCTTTATTGTCAGAATTTTAGGCCTTATATATGTCCTTCAAGACAAGTGAAGGTTTTGTGCTGCAGCACATAGGTCAAACTGGTACTTAATCCATGGCTATGTTTCCACTAGGGCTCTGATGTCAAGCTTCAAACAAGTCTGAATAAGAGAATCAATTAAAGGAAGGTAGAACACAATAATTTAGAAGCTAATCTCTTGTTTTTTATTTTTTTTTCTTTTAAATAAAACTTACCCTTTTGATGTCTTTCCAAACTAGATCTCAGAGGCCTCTAATAGAAGAAGAAACATGTTCTCCTCATCAACATTCATTAAGCATGGGTTATTAAAAAAAAAAGCTTTATAATAATACCTGGCAATTGACTGTACTGGTGCAAAATCTTTCATTTATGGAGTTTCAGTGCAGCAGACTCAGATTCTGTGGTCAGTGTATTCCCTCAGCATCCTTACGGAGATTTCTAGAGGAGTAGCATAAATTTAGCATAAATTATTTCCTTACAGTTATCTTAGATCTCATTTTCTTCAGTAAGAAATGACAGAGCTATATCCTGAAAGATGCTTAAGTCCCTCCTGGTTTCATTAGATACTGGGGGAGATACACTGCTTGCAAGATGGAATATATATGTACCCTATCTTCAAACTATGGGGTTCACATCTTCCAGGATGCTGAATGTAACCCGTAAAGTAAAGTAACGACTGGATCAAAAAGTGAATTTTCAGGAGATTCCCAGGCAGTGACATGCAACAAAATGAATTATCAAGGAGTTTCTACTGAATACGTGATCTCTTAGATGGCTAAGGAACAGGATGAACTGAAATAGCATAATCTGCCACCAATTGGTGCTGTTGCAATGTCACTGTACCCTGTCACAGCACGAGGGCAAGAGAATTCCTGACTTTTTGTTTCCTTGTGGCATATCTGTCATGGATAGAAGGGTCAGTCCAGCTTCACACTGTGTCTGACAGCCTCGATGCTGCTGCACGTTCTGTGTGCCTGCTCTGATCTCCAAGCTTCTGCCTCGTAATATCTCATGATAGGCCTTGCATAAGGCAGGGATTTTCTAGAGAACTGTATTTAAAGCTGTCCCTCCTTAAAAAAACTGTGCATGTCTTTACACCCTGAAGGCAACTGTAGACCTGATTCAGCTCTCAAAGCCAGGAAAGTCCTTGTTGTGACTTTAGCAGGAGTTGAGGAAGCATCTGCAGATGATGATATATGCATTGCATAGTAACAGTGTCAGCTACTCCAAGCTGTAATCTTCCTTTGTATGCAAACTGGTGGTGGGTAGGTTGTGCCCTTCACAGCAGGGAAATGGACAATGGGATGCACCCAGGAGCTGGGCTTTGGGAGCATGGCAAAAAAGATATTGGGAACAAGTTGTTAAGAGTACTTGCCACTAAGAGGGTTCTTTGGCTGTGAAGTGGTAATTTCAATCATTTTGAAATTTGCACATAAATACTCTTGTCTGTTGGATGTAACATTTGAAATGTGGAAAAGAAATATCATTTCTAAAAATGCAGAAATGTCGGGGGGAAAAAAAATAAAAAAGATCTATTTCCAGAAATGTTTTCAGCATAATGGGCCGATTGGAATCTTTCAACTGTAACATGTTATCCATTTAATAATCGTGTCTGGTTATACCAACTTCCTGTATAATAGTGACTATGATTTTCAAACTATTAAAATTATGCATTTTATAGGTTTTTAGCTCACTGATTTTAAATTAAGTATATTCATATTGAGGAGTTTTTGAATATCTGTCACTAAGGAAGTCATCAAAATAGATTGTCAGGTAAATTAAAGCAGCAGTAAAGCATCTCACCAAGGAGATATTTCTCTTTTATGAGTGGCTGCTTCTGAAGTATGTTGAGGAGAGGTAAGTTCTGAGAGTGTCTTATGTGTTTTTAAAATTAGAATATATTTGGGGTCAACAGTCCAAGTGTTCTGCTGAGGCAGAGATGATGGCCATGTGCAAAGGCTTCTGGGCAGTCTGTGGCTGAGACAGATGAGGGACTTCATCTCATTCATTTTGTTCAGCCAGTAAAAAACACTGCATATCTACATATCTGATACTTATTGTTTGCTCTCAGACACAAACAAGGGATGTATACTTGTAAAATATGTGTATATATATATTCCTATATAAACAAGGTGTGTGGGTGCCTACAGAAAGGGACACCCCATGTGTGCACATATGCTTTCTGCACATTTGGAGTACTATTTCTTTAAAATGCAGGTTATGCATGGTTAAACATATATGAAAAGTCTGAACATTATAAACTCCCTTCATATTCACAATTTGCAATATGAAAAATGCTGTCTTTCTGTATTGCTGAGAGACAAACATTTTTGACGTTAACAACTAGAAACTGAAATAAAAGAAAAATAATTCTGAGTTTAAATTCTGCATACTTGTATGATTTTTAGGGGATGAGAGAACAGAAAGATTTTTTTGGAACTTAGTGTTTTTTCTAAAGAGTGGAAATATTTTAAATTAGGAGCAGTCTTTCAACAATGATGAGTTGCTTGATGGTTATGCTATGCTTCTTAACACAGAACTTTTCTGCAGCAAAAGGTTAATTAGTTGGGAAATGAAATACAGAAAACTATCATGAATGAGACAGTATTAAGTCTTCCTTTTTCTGCCTGTCTCCCTGTCTTTTTCCAGAACATACACTCAGAGAGGGTAAAGGTGCCCGTGTAATTGGACATTCCTTAGTGAACTGCACTGTCTCGATTCATACACACAGAGGGAAATAAACTGATTTCATTTACCTATAGAATATTACAGGCTTCAATAGGTTTTTAGTTTGGGTTTTTTTTTTTTTAAGAGAACAGTCCAATTGGTCTCTTGGTAAGCTTTTCTGAAGTCTTTTGGTAGGAGTGTGTGGGTACAAATCATGGACTTTTCTGCCTGCTCCTCAGGAGGTATTACTGGCAAGGTTCTTTCTCACTGCACAAACTCCATCACAGGAACTGATCAGAGAGAAGTAGGTAATCCATGTGCCGCTAACCTTGGACAAACCTGTGTTAAACATAATGAAAATTATGAAAATATGGAAGTGCTTAGGGCCTCAAAGCACTTATATAACACTGAAATAATGAGGTTAAAGAGTACAGAGCTGATAACTGACCACATTTGTGTCTACAGCTATGGGTTTTATGAAAAGATTTGTAGAAATACAAATATATAAAACAAACAAACTTGCCCTCCTCCCTCCCCCGTGTATTTGATTTTCGGTCTTAAAATCTCTCACCTTCAACTGCTCTTCCTATACAACTCTTTTCAGTTCTTTCCAAATTTCTAAGGTTTGGTGCCTGCCAGCACTATTTCTTAGCTGTAAGAAGATGTGAAAGAAGAAGAAACTGAACTTTAGGTAAATATTAGGCAGTTTGACACTTTTTAACTGTTAAACATGTATTTTTAATACTCTGAAAACATTCATTCCAAGTGTTATTTTCATCCAGCAGAGAAGCAGAAATAGGACTACATTTAATCACAATTCAGCTTGAATTCTGAATATTAAATGTTCATAATTAAAGCTTCTAAACAATTTAAAGAGCTAGTAATAATTACAGGAATTAATTTGTAAATTTCTTTAATTATAAATAATTTTGGTAAATTATAACTTGTTACTGAGAAGTTCAAGAATAGAATTTTGAAGCAAGGGTTTTTACAACTTTTTCCAATGCATCAAACCCTCTGGTTTCTTTGGAGTATTTATGACAGCTAAATTTTAATTGTAGTAGGATAATTTTTAGTTCAACGCACGTCTATTCTCTACTGTCATATATATTTAAATTTAGGGGGAGATGGGCAGGACTACTAAGATATGTTTTATCCTCTCTTCCTGAAGTATTTGAAGCAAAGCAGTCTAACAGCAGCTTTGGAAAAAGGTTTTTTATTCTGCATGCTTGCTAGGCAAAAATATACGCTGAAGGAAATGTTCAAACCCACGGCATTCATGTGGTACAGCTGGACTAGTCAAGGCACATGACATTCCTGTTAGGAAGGAAATATAACCCCTAATTTGACATTATTTCTTCCTATTTTGCAAGAAAAGACCTTTAAGTCTGGAACATAATGAACTGGCAAAATTAGCCCAAACTTGTTCAAACTCTCTGCAGTGTAATTCTGATATGTGTGTGTACAGGAAAGCAGGAAATGTTCTTGAGCTTGTTATCAAGCGAGACAAGGTTAATTAGTGACTAGAATAGCTTTAGCATTTATTTTACTCCATTATATTTTACCACCTGTCCTTTTTACTTCCAGTCTAAAATTTCCTGGTTTTAATATGAGAAAGGAGTCACTGTTGCTTTTCACATTTGAAGTCACTAATGAATGTATATTTAATACACAGGGTGATTGTTCTCCTGTGGGTTTTGGTGTTCATTTTTGGGGTTTTTTTGGATTGGTTGTTTTTCATTAAGTTTATAGCCTGTTTAGACCTATATTTTTGGAAAGGAACATTGACTGATTTTTCGAAGGTTCAGTACCCAAAATTACAGCTGGATTTTCAAGAGTTCTGTGTTTGTGCTGAGCAGCCCTCAGTTTAGCAAGGATTTTTCAAAAGTCTCAAAATATAATGTCTCAGTACTTTGAAAATAAACCTGTTTATTTGATGAGAAGTGTACAGTACTTGCTTGAAGATGGAGTGTGTGGAAACACTGTTGTCCATACAAAGGATAAAACAGAATTGCTAATTAATATCCAGCTGAGAGTTAAATTTGAACATATTTATAACTCTTCAGGTATACACAAGACTATTTGAGTTTCATGGTCTTCATTATTGCTTTGTAGTCCAGAATAATGCAATGTCATTTAATTATTTTTTTTTTACCTAACTGTATATGTAGGGAACTGAGTTCCACTTGCCACTGGGACTCCCACACAAATTCAAATTCTCTCTTTGGCTTCTGTCACTATTCATAGATTGCAAAGGACTATTTATCATCAAATCTTAAAGACTAAAGTCTTTAAAATTCAAGCTAGATTCCAGATTTCAGCTGAAATCTGAGGCTTCAACTCTCATTCTACTTTGATTTGATTTAAAGGAAGAAATGAGACCCCAAATCTCATATGAGGAATGTTTGGGCTAAGTAAATGTAAACACTATCACTGTTCCCTTGAAGGTTTTTTTCTTTGTCACAGTGGTCTGATATGACCTTACAAAGCTTTCTGTGTTTATTTTATATAGAAAAAGAAAATTTAATCCCTCACATATAATATTTGATCAAATCCAGTTTTCTATATATGCAAATTTTTGGTCCCAGATGCAGAATTTATTTTAAAATAAAAATCATTCTCTGCATTGTAATTTGAATTTAAGTATTTCAAATTGTAAAATATAATACTCAGTGTCTATGAGTATGCTTTCCTAGACTAGCTAGTGTTAAATGCTGCAGTATGTCTTTTTTTATAATACTGTAATTTAAGTTGGAAGGGGTCTCAAGGTCATGTAATTGTCCAACATTCTGCATTACATAAATCCAGCTTCTTGTTTAGACTCAGAAGAACTCTTAGATTAAGGCTTCAGTTTATGGTTAGCTGCAGCAATTGAACAGTTGTCCTCCATCCATGCTGGAACAGATTTTCTACCCAAATTCCAAAAAAGGAGTGCTTTATCTCAATTTGGAACTTGTCCTGTTCTACAATCTGTTAAAAAACAAAATTAAATCAAAACCAAGATGTATATGTGGAAGCCTCATTTAGATATTTTCAAATAAAAGGGATTTACTTGAGACTCCTGAGGTCATTAACTAACTTACATTGGATTTTGCAGCTAAGCTTTTCTGGTTTTTTTTCCAGTCTGATTTCCTTCTTCTGGCACATTCTTAATAAATATTACATGTACTATTCAACAATTCAGGTAAGTGACTTTCCTTGTAAAGAAAATGAATAAATAAAAATCAAACTGCAGTATTCAGTCTTTCATAGGATGTCCTTTGCAAGCTGGGAGCAGCAATGGTTCTGTCTACACTTTCCTCACAGCCTGATCCACTATGGACCTTTACCACAAGAGACCACAAAATTTAATCCGAAGCAGAAAATTGCACTCAAACTCCATTAAGAAGATTTCCAGACATTAAATTACTACAGAAAACTCAGGGTATGCAACAGTTATTTCACTCGTTTCCTGTCTGTTGACAATCATGGAGTGTGACCAGTGAGGAGAGGCCGAGCTGAGGCAGTAGATCCTGAGGTGCTGTTAATGCTTTGTTTGTGCCTGACATTTAAGCAGCCCTGTTACTCCTCATCAATGAAAGGAGAGATCAGCTGCAGCCCTGGCACTGTCAGCTCATGTCATTGCTATGGATGACAACTGCAAATTACTAATACTTTTTTTTCCATTTCATCTCCTACACAGTTCTGCCTTCCAACTAGTCTGTTCTTCTTCAGTCAATCAAAAGAAAGACCCGAAGATCTCTTTGCAGCTTGGGGTCCCCTGTGAGGTCTCACATGAGTTCTCACAAGGACAATAAATGCCCTGAGAGCTTTCCCATTTGTGTTTTGGATGCTGCAGCGTGTGTGACAGCAACTAGAAGC
Organism: Edolisoma coerulescens; assembly: GCA_013397115.1. NCBI lineage: Eukaryota > Metazoa > Chordata > Aves > Passeriformes > Campephagidae > Edolisoma > Edolisoma coerulescens. The sequence goes on from VWZW01002576.1 coordinate 1,045,042, forward strand.
CCTCTGAAGCAGTTCATGGAGTCAAAGATTCACATAATGATATTAACTATTCCCAGAGATGTTTTAAGCACCTCCCCAGACTTCAGTACATGGTCAGAAATATATAAGGCAGATGATTAAGCCATTGAGTTAAAACCACTTTTGGTGACAAGAAAATGCTCAAAAGAATTGTACATAAAGTTTGGAATATTTACCTTGAACTGAAAGACTTCAGCAGTTTCTGCTTTGTGCACAGAAGGTTAAGTTTGAAAACAACTGAATTTGGGATAATGTTCAGCTGTTAGAAATAAAGGTTATATTCCACTGAAGCAACTTACCAAGGGAGCAATTAATCTGTTGGTTTACAATTAAAGTCACATATGTGTTGAAAAGACACACTTTAGTTCACCTGCAAGTTATTGAGCTTTGTGTCATCATCACATGGAGAGAAGAACCATTAACTCTCGGAGAGGACTTCTGAGAAAAATCTGTGGCCTGCTTTTTGTTCACTCCTGACTTCAAAACCTTTGTGGTGCCAAACAGCTGAGAGTAACAGAAAAAATGTTAAAAAATCTCAGAAAATGCATAAATCACATTCGTTATGCCTGCTTTCATTTGTCATAGAATAGTAGAAGAGTTTGGGTCAGATGAGTCCAACTGAGAATATTCTGTGAACCTGGGTCCTTAAAGATCAGCTAATTCCAACTGCTCTGCCGTGGGCAGGGACACCTTTCCACCTTCCTCTAGACCAGGTTGCTCAGAGCCCTGCCCAGCCTGGCCTTGAAAACCTCAGTGTCATGTGGCAGTGTCAGAATAATGTTTGTTCAAAAGAGTTTTGACCCACAGGCTTAGAATGGGAGAACAGATGAACCCTACCATGAGAATAAAATGCATCCACTAGCTCATTTCTTCTTTACTTAGTAATATCTTTATATGTGGCATTATTTCATTTGCTTTACTAAAATATGTAGAGTATAATGAAATATTTGAATGCTATCCACAACTTTAAAATGAAGTTCCAATTCTTGCATTTTGTGCTTATTCTGTATTTGACTATTATAGGGTACTCATTTCATTATATTGAATTATCTTGGTGCTGTAATGAAAACCAATAATTTTTTAAAATCAGTGAGTATAAACAAAAAGGAAAGAAAAAAACATGTCGTGCCACTCAAATTTGATTGCTTTTTTGATAGACTTACAAAATTAGTGGATGAAGGATATGCAGCAGGTATATTTGCATTTTAGTAAAGTATGATCATGCCTTTGAAAATCTTACAAAAAGGATCCACATTCACTTGAATATGATTGCTATTACATGGAGGAAAAACTAGATGAAAGACAATGAATAAAGCGAGCTTTAATGTGGGGTGAAGTGTAGATGGATACTCAAACCATGTGCATTAAAATTCATTTTATTCAATGCATTCTGGCCTGATCTGGAAGATGGAGTAAATAGCATAGAGAAATTTGCAAATCATAGTCTGCTGGAAAGTAAATTTTAATGAACATGGGCTGGATCAATAGGAAAGTCTGCCTCTTGCCCCAGTGTGTCTTCACTTTACTGTGACATCAAAACCAAAACCCAGTAAATATACTTTAGCTGAACAAGTATTAGAAAATTTGCTTACTCAATTATTCTCTTTTAAAGGCCTAAATGATTCTATGTTTTCTGTCTTGAAATAAGTAGGTCTAATATGTATTTTCCTTCACTTTTGGAGAAACTGCCAGTATGGACATGATGTTCCTTCCAGTAAGGACCTCGGGATGCTGCTGATAAACTCTTCTATGTCCCTCCCTTTCCCAGTGTCATTGAGCAAGACTGAAGCTTTTCCAAAGGAAAGAGAGTTTAGCATCAGAAAAAAAAAAGGTAAATATGAGGAAGATTTGTATGCTAGTTTTATTACCAAAGAGGGCTTTCAAAAATATTAATTAATTATTTGGACCGTTAGACTGCTAAAATGTTAATTGGAATAACAGTAAATCATTATTGCCATGTAGATGGTATCTTTCTTTTGTCCAAAAAAGATTTTGAGTAGAACTCTTTTGGCAATTTTATGAAAGGGAGTTCATCCATGCATAAAAAAGAAAAAAGTCATGTAATATGTTTTACTTCACATTAGATACATATGATGTCACATATGAAAGAATGTTTAAAGCATTATATAACTGACTATTAGTTAGGTAAACATATAAATCTAGAAACCTGATAACTTAACAGATATAGAACCATTTATTTTATGTCTAAATCCTTTCAGAAAGACTTTGTCAGCTTCAGCCTGGGCACTAGCATGATTTTGAAAGTATTACCTCCATTTCTTGGAAAGGTCTTATCACAAAAAAAAAAAAAAAGCCAGCCAAAAACCCCAAAGCAAACAAAACAAAGACTCTAACAATAAGAAATTTTTATCTTTTTGTTTTTTCCCAATTTTTGAGGATTTATGCTTTCAATCCTTTGAATTGTGAAGCTCTACATGTGACAATCTCTTAAGAAATACAAAGATACTGAAAATAGATAATACAGAGATAGATGTGCCTCTAATAGTGGAATCTCACCGCATCCCTTCAATATATCAGTGAAAAAATGATCCAAAGGAACCATATTTTTTATTATTATCATGACCATCATCATGAGTAACCCACTGAAGATTACAAAACTTCTCTCTAAGTAAGATACTTCTCTGGTTAAAAATGTTTGATAAACACGTCTGATATTTTGGTTTTCCTTCTGGTAGGTTTAAGAGATGTATTCAGTTTCAGGATTGTCTTAAGGTCAGGTTCACTGCTCTGATTCCCACTGTCTTATTCCCTAAGTTATTCACAGAGAACTGTATTTCTCAGTATGATTACAGGACACAGGATCCAGCTTGCTTTATTTTTTTTAATCCAGAAATTCCTGAGGAAAGGCTGTGCTGGTGTTTCCACAAGGCTGACGCGTGTATAGAAATGAATCACTCAGTCTAAGTAACTCGGCTTGAAATGCTATCTATTTCCCAAACTCCAGTTTTGCCTCTTCCTTGTTATTGCCTACATGCTCCAAGTGCTCCAAGGCATTCAGTTTTGTTTGTATGGTGCTTACCAGATGGTTTTCTCCAGCTAAGGATTTTCAGCCCAAACTCACTAATGGCTGTCAGGCAGCAGTCTCACTCAGCTGTCTCAAGTTAAGTAGAACCCATTAATTTTGCCACTTGCAGTGACTTGCATTTTCCATCTAAAGATAGTTAAAAATTTACTTCCTGTCTTTCTTTTTTCCCTGCTACCCCCTAACGTGTATTGCTATTTTTAGTGAAACATGCAGTTGTTTTAGAAACAAGCATTTCTTAAGTGATTGGCATTGTCACAGGAAAAGTCACAAAGTACTGAACTTTCCAGCAAAATTAAAAGGATCACCTACCAAAGTGTACTCCTTTCATTTCTACCCTATTTCTAAATTGTAGGGCTAATGGAACAACAAGATTTCTCATATTTTTTCTGCCCTCAAGCTTTGTCTGCATAGGAAAAGAGAAATACATGCAAACTTTGTGTGACCTGTAGAATCACTCTGACCTGGTGGGGCAGCACCTCCTACTACTCTGCAAACGAGGCCCACAGATTCTAAACATCTCAAAGTCTCCACAAATAATGCACAGTGAGTGCAAACAAATTTCTTTCTGTGGAATATAAGACAGAAGTTCACCAGCCATATCAGGTACAGCCCTGACAGAGCTTTCACTCAGTTAATGCTATGGCAAAATTAAAAAGCCAGGAGGGGCGGCGGGAAGACCTGCCGTACAGAGAGAGAAAATAATTGCAGCACTGTTCACTAAGGAATAATAGATCACCTCTTTATGCTACTAATTTGCCTTGCTGCCTCTACTAACAACCTCTGGATCCCACCTAATTGTAGCCCTTCGTTCCTCTGCCAGAGCACATTGTCATGTCTGCTTCTTCGGCTGTCTTTTGCTCTCTTCTCATTGTGTTCACTGACAAATGATGAGACACTGAAGGATGAAGAAATGCAAACTGCATTATATGAACTCTTCAGATCACTCGAATTAGCCAATTGGCAGTGGAAACCTTTCCTTCTATGTGTTGTTCCACTACTGAGGGAAAAAAAGGGCTTGTACAGAGCAGGTCAAACTGTACTTATGACTAAGATTTTTGTCTCCATTTGTTTCTACAAAAAGAAACACTGATTTTTTTTTCTCATTCTGTTATTTTGAAACCTCTTTTTCAGGTAAGAAAAAATGAATTATAGCTATGAAATTTTTTCAGGTACATAATTCCCTTTCCAGATTTTAATTTACCTAGCACTCAGTACTTTCGTTGCTTGGACCCTCAGATATGAACTTTGGGGAGCTACAATTCTGTCTCTAGATAATGTTCTCAGTTCTCAAGGTCCAGGCGATTACATTCTTTTGTACATTAATCTGTCCTTTGCAGCCTGGATATCTGGGAATGAGCAAAACCTAGGGGCAGCATTTACTCTGGTATTTTCAGCAGATCATCATTGGAGATATTTCCCGTCGTCTTTCTGACGCTATGAAAAAAATATCCATGGAATAGAAAATTTTAATATGGACACAACAGGAAAACTATTTTCCTTCCACCTTTACCTTTTGGAAGCTTTGTGCATATCCTATGTATGATGCTTTTTAGTATTAATAACTGATCTGTTCATCTTGCTATCAGCATGTTCAACAAACAATTCTTTGTTTGCTTATTGTCTTCCAACACAGTCCGTGTTTCAGCATATTAGCAGATCCAAGCCATAGGAGATAACAAACATTCACACAGGATTTTCTCAGATCTCTGTTTTGTGCTATCTACTTATCAGGTATCTGAGTCAAGGTTATCACACATTTTTATACAATTTGATCCACATATTATATAGAATAAATATTCTCTGCACAAATTATTCTGTACTCTGAAATAAGAATTTGCATATAATTCAGAAAGCCTAGAATGTAGCTTGTTTTCCATTGGTATGTACACAAATATTTATGTTGATTTTCTGTCCAAAAGTTTTCAGTTTTCTTGTTGTGAATTGCCTATCATTTGTTTGTCATCGATATAATGTTTTAGGAATTGATTTCCAATTTCTTAGCTGAAGCTGGATGGTAATTTGGAGTTAACGTGTAGCACAAAAGGAAGTACTTTCATGCTGAAATGAGCATGGAAAAAAACCAATATGATAAAAATAGAGTGGCAAAATTCTTTTATATTTTTTTATACTAGCATGAAACTGTCTAATTTGATGACATCCAACTATTTTTTTAAAAGCCTGAAAGTTAAGCCTCAGAGTGCTGTGTGTTCAAGGACTGCAGAGTGAAATGCCTTCTGTGCCCCAGACACACAGAGTTCCAGAGCCACTCCAGGGCACAGCTGGGTCCTGCAGTCACAACAGTGGTGAGTCAGGGAAAGACTGGATGAGGAAGGACAGAGTGCTGCCCACCAGTGACAGCTGAGGGGAAAGTGTGAGAAGCAGCTCTGTGAGCTCTGTGGTGGGAGAATGAGCAGGGGCAGGAGGTGCTGCAGATGTCTGAGCTGGAATTCTCCTGCAGCCTTTGAACACCTCATGCCAGAGGAGTTATTCCCTGCAGCCCCTGGAGAGGAGGACCATGGTAGAGTGGATATGAGCCCGCAGTGGACCCCATGCTGGAGCAGGCAGATATTCCCTGGAGGAAGCTGCAGCCTATGGAGGACCCCATGGAGGAGCAAGCTGCTGGCAAAAGAGGAACTCCCACAGAAGCTGGTTTTCTGGCAGAAACTGCAGCCTGTGAGGGAACCATGCTGGAGGTGTCTATGCCTGATGGACTTTACCCCTTGGAAAGGATCCATACTTGAGCTGTTCATGAAGAGCTGCAGCCTGTGGAAAGGACTCCTGCTGGAGCAGATTGTGAAGGTCTGGTTCCCATGGCAGGGACCCGATGCTGGAGCATGGGAACTTTGTGAGGAAAAAGGAGCAGAAGAGTTCAAGTGTTATGAACCAACCCTGCCCCATCTCCCTGCACCACTCAGGGAGAGGAGGAGGAGGCAGAAGATTCCACAAAGGAATGAAGCTGAGCCAAGGAAAAAGGAAGGGGTAATGGTAAAGTGACATGGTTTTGTGTTTATTTCTCCCAATCCTACTCCATCTGTAATCCCATAAGTGATACATTAAATTAATTTCCCCCAAATGAAGCCTGTTTTGCCCACGGTGATAACTCATAAGCACTCTCCCTGTTTTCATCTTGACCTATGAGCTTTTCCATATTTTCTCCTCCTGTGCTGTTGAGGAATGGGCGTTACAGAGTGGCTGGGTGGGCATCTGCAAGCCAGACAAGGTCAGCTCACCACACTTTCAAAGACAGTTAAAATTTACTGTCACTCAGGATCTGGTCTCTCCTTCTGAGGCCATAAGCTCATTGTTATTGTCATGAAATTATTATAAAGTACACTTTCACTTTCCAGAACTGTGGCAATGTTATTGAATGTGGATTCGAGTCTTCTCTGTGCACACTCCAGCTAAATGTTTGTATGTATGACAGCCCAACATTTGCATTGGATTTTGAGGAGTGTTTACAATATTTAGATATCAGAAAACTTGGGCCTGATTTATGTAGAAGCTTTTTTAAAGTGTAAGAATAAGATTACAATATTTTACCAAATATTTCTAACTACACAGCTAGAAGAGTAACTGAAATTAAATTGGTTATAAGTTGATTTTTAAATGTGTTTCTTCTTAAGGGAAACTGTTCAAGAACTAGCCTGATCATTTTAATTCAGTGGTCTTTTAGTATATTTTTTATGGTTAGGAACAAACTTTCTAATATACAAGTTCTTAAGTTTTCAAATATATTATTAAGTTGATGAGGTAGAAATAAGTTTTTAAAAAGTTATATTTTTTTATAAAATATTTTTAAAAATTAAAATAATTGTAGGTTATGCTCAAAGTAGTAATGCCATAAACTTCAATGTTTTTCACATTATTAGTATTAAAAGAACTGACAACAATGACTCAGTATTTTTGTATTTCATTTATTACACACTATAACACTTTGTGATTAAAGTTAAAATGAAGAAAATGTTTTTTGATTGATTTACAGTAAATTTAATCTTTGATTAACATTTCAGAAGAAGGAAAAACAGATGAACATGCTATAAAACATGCTAATGATGATCATGATAATTGAGAATGTTCTTAGAATAGATAATGCCTTAATGAAGACATCAAGATGTTATGTAGATATTCCCCCCTGCAGGTTTTATAACAGGCAAAAGAATCTTTGAAAGAATCAACAATTTTTGAAAAATTGTATTGGATTTAAACCCTTTCTGCCATAAAACAAACGAAAAAAAAAAGAGAATATTCCCTTGCCATGTTTTAACTTCCATTGATTATGATGCTTCCCTCTTTCTATACTCTTCTTCCATTTTCTTGACCACTAGGTTTTGCATTCACTAACATTAAATCTCCCCAATCGTCTTAAAATATCACAGACCAAACCTCTCTTTTTCATTTCACTTTGGCCTCTTATTTTATTTGCTGCTGCTTTGTAAGTTGTGGTCAAAGCTGAATAATCACTCTAAAGTTACCAGCAACAAATGTGGAGCTGCTATTCCAAGCACAGGAAAAAAGAAACTGTACAGGGATTTCAGATTAATTGGTCATGAAATCACCTAAAAACTTCTAAAAGTCATTATGAAGTATGACTCCTAAAAAACCTCACTATATACAGAACAATGATTTCCTTAAAAAAACAAAGAACTACTCTCTGTGCCTCCAGTGATCTGCAAATGAAAGCTTGAGAACTACATCCTAAATGAAATGGACAGGATGTAGATAAACCTTTCTTTTCTAGATCATTGATAGGAATATGAGAACATAAAATGGTGAGTAATGGTTCATTATGAGATGAATATCATACATAATAAAGTAATTCCAATTCAGATTGTTCATCTGGGCCCAATCACAATTTGGCCAGAAGATCTGTTCTGAGGTAGGAAAGAAAAAAAGGACATAAGGGAGTTAAGCACTTAACAGCAGGATTTTAAGAGTATTTAGCTTCTGTCTGTCATGCCAGTTAGTATGAGTGAGCCATCTAGCAGCCCAGGAAAAAACTCATCACCCAACTTCCACTGTATTTCACAGAGCCATCACTGATTTCTCCAAAAGCTGAAACCTACTCTCGTTTTTTCTTTTGGATCACCTGCTGCATACCAAAGTCTCTTAGCTATCAGCTATCCTTTATAAGCACCTACCGTTCCTGCTCTGAAACTTCAGATGTAACAAAAAACCCCCTAACTTCATCCTTAGGCACCTACTATTTTGTTAAATGTTCAGGTCTATGTATCCTAGAGGCCCTTCTATGTTTCCACATGCAAAGCCTTTTTTTTTTTAACTTAGCATGTCCTCTCTTTTCTTAACATCCCTGCATGAGCCTTCCCACTTGCAGTTTGAGTTTCTTATGTTCAATTAACTTTAACTCATTTAACCTTGAAAGGGCAGATGCTCCCCACTAGGCCACGTAGTCTTCAGCTTCTGGTACAGCTGCATTAATCAGAGAGTGTGAATTAAAACTCAGGGGAAGGGTGGAGCACTTTCACAGGCAGACTTCTCCAGAAAAGTCTCTGACTCCAGCTCGCTGGGACTGGTTAATGGGCAAGTGCTGCAAAGCAAATGCTGGGGGTTGAGTTCTATCTCTCTTTACTTGGTGTTCTTGCTGTGATTAAAGCAGGTGGAGCTCGGCTACCAGTGCCTTGCAACGCCGCTTCATCTTGATGTAAGTGTTTATGTGCTTTCTAACTGCATAGAATCTCTGGCTTGCTGACAGAACAGAAGGATCTTCTTGCTTTCAAAACAGTTTTGAAAGGATTGTTGCTGTGCGTTCTTTTTATCTGCGGGCTTCTTATTTGAAACACTCCATCCAGGAGATGGGATAAGTAGCCTAAAGCTTGGCGTGTGAATTTGGGCTTATGGCTCTTGTCATGCAGGTGCGTGTGTTAAGCATGAAACCGTATGCTCACTCGAGGGGAAAAAAGGACAATTATTCCTTTTATATGTTTCTCTTATCCTCTTCCAATGCCTTAAGAAGTTCTATAAGGTTTGGATCTGCAGATGGGTGAGCATGGAATGTCTTTTGAAGAGAGGAAAGTAATGCGTTTTAACCTCTCTTTTTGGGAGTAGTTGTGCTTTTGGCTTCTGACTGAGGACTGGCCTTTAGGGGTGCTTCACAACTGTTTTTAAGGTGAGGCAGTGTCTTCAGCCTTAGGAAGAGTTTAATATTTACCACCTCCCTGTCCTAGCTGCATTGTGCTTTCTGTCCTTGTGGTTTTTGTCCATCTCTGTGTGCATCTGTACCTTTTATACATGATATAAAGTGACAACTGATACCAAATGATATTGACAGGCGTTTATTGAACTTAATTACTCTTCAGAGACTGGCATGAATCAATCCTCATAAAATTCATCTGTTGCTTTGTGATGTGCCAGCTTTAACATGGAGGAGATGAAGGGAAAAGTCTCTGAGAAAGGAGTCCATTTTACCAGCAATACTTTATTTCTTCTTAAATTATTGATGGACTGTGTTCGAGGGAAAATTGTCATAAACATTATCAGTTAATTCAGTAAACTGATGAGAAATGGTGAATAAAGATGAGAAAATTCAGTGATGATATTCAGTTTGGCTGTATTTTTCAGTGTAGTAAGTACCCTGAACTTCCATTAAAATTAGTGGATTCCCTGAAAATGCACTCACCACTATGGCAGATGAAATATTTACGAGTACAAAGTTCAACATTTAGTGATGGATCAAATATCTTATACTGTTTTGGGTGGCTTTTCTTGATGCTTTGTGTGTTTTGTTTTGTTGTGTTTGTTTGGGGTTTTTTTTTTTTTTAACTTTATATTTGTTATACAAAGCTATTAAACTATACTTTTTTTAATGTAAGTATCATGGTTGAATCTGAAAAATGAAAAGTTATGAGCTTCACTGAAAAAAAAAATAGGTTAACATATTCTATTGTTCACCACAACACCCGGGTCCTTTTCTGCCACCCTGCTTTCAAGCTGTGTGTGAGGGAACAGATGTGAAGGACACCATTTCTCTTCAGAAGATGTATACCTCCTCTCATATTAGCTGCAAAATTTATTCTTTGAAGTGTGATTTCAGGTCATTTTGGAAGCAATTTGTGGGTAATGTGTTTCAGTTCCTTCCTGTATTCATATTTTGCTGCTTCCTGTCTACATCCTTTATCTTATTCAGTAGAAATGGCTTTTGAATTTATATTTCATCAATTCTTATCATTTGGTGAACCCGTCGCTGCTTGGCCTATCCTAGTAAAGGTGTCAGCCAGTATGTAGTCAGCATTAAAGCTGTTCATTTGGAGCAGTCTTCTAAAATGGTTAACATTTTTGTCTGCTCCCCTCCATTCTTAATGAAAGGCTATTCTAATTCTCACTCCAATCTTCTAAATTGGGCAAGTTAAACTTGTCACTTTTTCACAGGCTATATGCTCCCAGTTTTTTGGGGTTTTTTGTCACTCCTCTTCTTTTGTCTTCTGTGGGTTGGTCATGTTGGGTAGTTTTTTGACTTTTTTTTTAAATTAATCCTCCTACAACTTCCATGCTAAAGAGAAGTATCCTCTCTTGTGTTTCCTGTTGCTAGGCTACGTGACTCACGTTCATTTAAGACATTTCTACGACATAAAATTGTACCATGTAGAAATGACCAGGTTTGATTGCTGTGAGGTAATTTGGGGTATTGGTAGCACTGTTTGCCACAACACTGTAATGTTCTATCCAAGCTGAATTACCCCACAGAGTAATGATTTCTTTCAGCTAATATAACTACCTTTATGAGTCATAACAGTTCATATCTTAAGATATCCTTGTTGGGCTGTATCTATAGATGCTGTGCACATCTTTGAGCAGACGTTGTAACCCGTTCTAATTTGATAACTTTTGTCTTGAACTTAATTAACAAATTTCAATATACTGGAAGCTTCTTCTTAGCCTATTTTCCTGCTAGAGATGTAGCTCCAGACAGGCATTCTTTCAACCAAAAGTTAAAGCACTTAAGCCTTTCATATGTTTTGCTTCCTTGAGGTGAGGTTGCTTTTCAAAGTTAGACATTTTTATGAAAATACTAGTAAAATTTCCTCCAAGTTTTTTTTTTCAGGAATATGGAATATACACGGATGGATTAATCCCTTTTGAGTCTTTTCAAGAATGCACCAAATAGAATTTAAAATCATGTCAGGGATTTTAAAAAAATGTTTATGTTCCCCATCCTGATTAGCTACTATCTCTTACTGCTTTTTCAAGCAATGCATTAAGCAGCACAAGTATTTGGAGTTGTGTAATTTGGCCTTTCTCTTCACAGCTGGAAAACATGAAAAGTGTTTCTTCAGTAATATTTTAGGTTATTACTTTTTTTAATGTATTAATCCTGATTTATGTACTTAATTACCAGGTGAGGAGATGAAGTTTGCACTTGAAGAACAGTGGGATTTGTGATGTTCTGTTTTCTTAAGGAAGGTTTATATTGCTTTTTCATATTTGCTCCTGAAAGAATTGTCGTCTAGTTCAGGCAGTGAAGGACTATGAAAATAAAAACAGGTTTTGGAATAGTCATAGATTTTTTGTGTAGAATACCTATGAGAAGATAATAAAAGTAGTAAGGGATGTTATGCAAGTCCTAACTGAGTTCTGTTTGTGATCCAGTGTGGCACAATGTTACCTTTGTATGTGATGCAATTATTTCTATCTATATGACTTCAAACAAACTCAATACTAACAAAATCCCATCCAGCTGAGCACATGGAACATATATTACTAATATAAAGTTGATTTGAATTAAATTGCCTTATAAATGAGGATTAGTAGCCTGAAATAGGCCTTATGTGCTTTGACGTAAAACATGCTGAAGTGCTGTAAACACAGCAAGTCCACATTTACAACTGGATGACTTTGTCCGTAAATTCAAGCTTTTAAATCTTGTACTACTGCAGAACTCTCAAAGGATTTTTCCACTAATGGTGCTGCCTTGCCAGCAAACTTCTGGCATCTCAGCATGGCAGGACCTGAGTCAATTGCTAGTTTCTCATCTGGATAACAGTGAAAACCTGTCATGCATTCAAGCAGGGAGCTTGCTGGGGTCTGAGAAGGCCAGATAGCAAAGAATCCTAGCAGAAATCCTGTAAAATAAACTTGGAAGAAATTTTCAAGAGGTCACTTTTCCCTTTCAGCCCCAAGGTAGAATCAGGTCTTCCTATGTTTTTCCTGATGCATATTTATCTAGCTTGTTCTAAATATAATAATGGAAATTTGGCTGCCTCCCTAGGCACTCTCTTCCAGTACTTAGCCATCTGTAGTGCTATGTACTTCACCTGAAAGTCCCTCGCTGCTATTAAACCCACAACTTATCTTCATCAGATGTGAAGAAATGTTTATTCTCTACTAATTAATAATTTAATGTGTAAAAGATAGAAAAGCTGTTACACACATCTTCCTTCAGCCTTTGTTAGACCAAACTATATAATTTCATTTCACACTTTATCATGCTTTTTACTCCCCTTAAAATTCTTTCCCACTCCGATCCCAAGTGTTTTGTATTTTCCTTGAATCACAGTGCCCAAAAATGGAACAGTGCTTGCTTTGGAGTTTTACCAGCACCAAATGCCACCAAAAAATTTCTTCATGCATCTTACAGCCTACTACTGTACTTTATATTATGCAGCATAGCAATTGAAAAGAGGAGAGAGACTTGACCACCCTGGATTTACAAGTGGTAAAGTTTCCTATCTATTTTCTTGGACATCATTCAGACAATATTAAAGGCAAGATTTTACTTTCAACTTGAGACAACACTTTCTGAAACGTAGATCATTCCAGATTGTTGCTAAATTAGTACATAGACTAAAGTTTTGGACAATTTTGATCAACAGAAAGTACCTGTTTAATTTATGATGCTGCTGATATATTATTTGATTCATTTTGTGCAAAAATACTTTTTAAGAAATCCCAAAGCTAGAAATCCTAGAATTTTTTTTTTTACTTAAGGGGGTTTCAGGTAAGTCTGAATTGCCATATCTCTGAAAGACATGGATGATGTTTGGAAAATGGGTTCCCCTATAACTACATAGGTAGCACAGATGCCCTACTAAAATCCCCAAAGCAATGCCATGTGGCATGGTTAGCTTCACCAGAAAAGTTATACTGTGCACTATCACCACGAGGTAGCTAAATAATTCCATAGAGCCTGCAGTATTCCAGGTTGAAAAACTGGAGCCCTTCGCAAATTGACATCTTGACTGTGCCCTTCATATGCTGCCTTCTTTCTTGTTGCATTGGTGTTTTGAGTTGGTCACTAACGAGACTTAGGGAGGAAAAAAAAACCCAAAAGCGTGGAGGCAGCAAAAATTCCACAGTAATTCAGTCGCACAAGATGCGAAATGCTTTGTACTGGAAACAAATATTCTGCTTCTGTAAACAGCATCTCAAAGTAAAAAGCTCACATTGCTTTCCCCTTCCCTTTGGCCCTCCTCACCCCTTCTAGTGGAATGACACAAATAATGACTTGATGCTTGGCTTGGGTGAATCACGGCCTTGGTAGCAGAAGTGCTATAATTATCTCATTGCTACTATCACATCATTGTAAATACTAAATGCAAAAAACAATGTTTCAATAGCTCTGAGGTTTTGACACTTATCGAGAGGAGCCATGGAGTTCACGGTTAATATTTCCTCTCTTTCAGTTAATCTCTTGAGTATTTTTAGTACACTCCTGCTTTATAAGCCACAGATTGTCATCATTAGCAGAACAAGCTTCTGGAAGTCCATCTCTGTTCCGCTGATTTCACTCTATTGTCAACCGTAAGCCAGGATTCAGTTAGCAGAAAGGATCCTCTGATTAGCTTTCCCTGTGTGCCACCTATGTAATCAAGCTTCCAAGAACTGGAATGAGCCTCCCCATCTGCTCAGGTAATGAGATATGGTGCACACGCCCCACAGCTTCAGCAGCAATGGAAGGAAAGACTGCATTTTGGTTGAGCCCCTATTGTCTTTTTCTTGGAAAGGTAGATCTCCACAGCTGTATTAATACATGGAAATTAGAAAATGAAATGAGAGCTTGAGCAAAGAAGAAATTTTCAACTTTATCTGAATTTATTCTACTGATGTTTAGAAAGAAAGGTGATATTCATAATCACGTTAGAGAAGCTTTGTAGTACCAACATCTGGGGTTTGGCTGTTCTGCTCCTACTTAAGGAACCTTGTTTCTGGCCTATTCTGAAAAAAACCCCACCTAATCTGTGCCACTTAACCACTTTTTTTCCTCCCAGTTTAAGTGACCTCTCTGTGGTTCTTTCACAGAACACATTCCCTCTAAACATGATGAATTCCATTCAGAAATATTCACTGGGATGGCTGAAGTCAGGCATGGAGACATCTGTGGTGGTACATCAGGAACAACTTTTGGCACCTAAGGTTTTTAGGGCACACATCTCTGCTTGTTCTGTTTTTGTGCTGAAGAATGGGGGCTACTCCTTGGTATGTTTTTATAGAGAAGAGCTTGGAATTGGATGCATCTTTGAGTATAAACAAAATTAAAAAAAACCTGCTAAGTAATGTCCTAAGGCAAGGAAAATGAGCTGAGAAAGAGCTACTCCTTTTTTTTTTCTGAATACTTGAATTTGATCAAAGGTTAATTCTGAAGGATTATGTTGTCTTTGTGTATTTATTTAGAATAAGATTAGGACAAATGTTTAGTTTATTATTAAAATGTTCTACACAGAATTTTCCAAAGGACACTTCATACTTGACCTACTAAATATTTGTAAACCAAGTGCTACTTCTGACTGAGGCAAATTGCTAAAATTAACCACAGCATAAGGTCCTAAATGTGTTTATTGGTCTATCAAAATGTTTTCATCTGTTGTGTTCTGAAATTTGCAGTTAGTCTTAATCTTAAACTACATTTTCTATTCAAGACTAACCAGATAATTCGTACTTTGCAGTTCAGCATAGTGGAAGTAAGCTTGGGGGTTTTTTTGGATATTCCTCCTTCCGTTTATATTGTACACATTTACTTACCTTTTGCTATTACTTCTGGTTTTTAAAATCGAACAAGAACACACCCAGACATGCCCTCTTTACAACATGGAACCAAACAGGAGTTTGATCGAAGAATCTAGCTGACAAAGTGTCCTGGGTTGCAATGTATTCTATTACCATCTCCATGAACTGTTATAACCAGGTGGGGTGGTGTTCCTTGCCTCCTCCCTCTGGTCTATCTTCTGCTAATGGGCCATCCAGTCTCACTGCCTGACTGACAAAATTACATCATCCCATTGTGACATGCTCTGCCCAGAGGGGAAAAAAACCAAGCATCCCATCCCAGATATAAGCCAAGATTTCGAAACACCACAGGCAGCTTTTCCCACTGGATTTCCAGAGGACGAGAGCTACCCCTCGACCTTCAGGTGAAGACCAGACTCTTTCTCCAGGATCACTGCTTCAACAGAGCCATCACTCCAGGAGGACTGCAGCTATCTAATCGGACTGCTACCAACACCCTGACCGACAGGGTGTCAGGTTGTATCCTGACTCTGTCAGTTCAAACCAGTGTTTTCTGCCTTTATTTTTAATTTTCCTATTAAATTGTTATTCTGACTTGGTGTCTCCCCCTGGTTTGTTTTCAAACCACCACACAAAGTGACAATGACAAATGTTCATGTAACCTACCTATATCTGCAGGAGATATTTTAAAACATTAATTCATTAAAAAGGAGATGTATATTTGCGAATGCTTTTTACAAACAAACTCCCCAAAAATAGTTATTAATGACTTTATATAATCAAAAAAATTTACAGGTCTCAGAAGAAAAACATCTTTATTCCCCTTTTCAGGGATGGTTCTGTATTATGTATGAGAGATTATATTTTTCTTTTCCTATATTTTCTTAGTGGCAGCTTAAAAGACTTGCTTTCACTCTGTGGCCTAAGAAAAGGACAAATGTCAGTGCAGGGGCAGAGGGAGTGGAGGGAAACACCAAACCAAACACATCAAACACTTATTTAGCACTTAATGACAGAGCTGTGGGTTCAAAGGGACTCAGGCTATTTAGCAGCTTAAAGCAGAGGGCAGGTAAGAACAACAAAGGAAGCTCTAACAATATTTCAAATGTATGAAACTTCTGTTTAGAGCGAAATGAAGGCTGGTTATTCATGAAAAAGCTAGGAACCGATCTGTCAGGCTTGTTGTACAATCATGAGGTAGCATGTTCTGAAAATCAATATTCAAAACACACTGATTAATTAATCTGTCTTAGTTATTTCAGAATAGTTCTGCAGGATAACAGAGGAGTAAGCCATTAAATATAAAGCAGAGGGACAGGTGTGGAAGCCATTTCAGATGGCTGGGTTTGGGAATGTCTAATTTGAAGTGGGGCTTCCATACATCTTGAAACACAGAGGAGTAGCATACAATTCCTGTTTGGTCTGAATTAGTATGGCTGTATTATTTCTTGAAAAATAATTGAAGTGGCATTTATAAATACTGCTTATATTTATTTAATGAAAAAAACCCCCAACCTAACCAAGTCTACTGAAGCATATCAGAACTGGCCAGGACACTGTGGGAGGTAATGGAATCTGCCTTTAGTGTGGCAGTAGTGGGTAGTGAAGGAAAACTTGTTGTGAGCCTGAGATAACTGCATGGATGAGGCTGAAGCATGGAGCTGTAGAGGCTGCTAGGGTTGCATCTCCTTGCTGCTGGTCACATAAGAATTTCATAAATGTGTAAGTGTTGTGCTCAGAGATGTGGTTTAGTGGTGGGCATGGCAGTGTTAGGTTAATGGTTGGTCTTGATGACCATATAGGTCTCTTTCAGCATTAATGATTCTTTGATCCCTGACCTGAATGTGTGAAGGTGGGTGTGTTATTTCTCTGTATTTGGTAGGTAAAGCCAGTTGGAGCTGGTAATGTGGTGATATTTTGGAGACTGGGCCTGCAAGACTCAACAACACCTCAGTGGCCAAAAAGGTTCTGCCTAAATTTCCATGCCCCGCTGCTCCCTCCTCCCCCATTCTCCACCAGCTGCTTCTTCAAAGTACTTGGCTAGAATACCTAATGTGGAAGCTTCAGTTTTTCTGGCCTTGGATGCAACCTTTTTCTGTGACTTGCCCACAGTGTATAAGTTGTGATGTTTGGAGGGGAAACTGCAGAAAAATTATGGGAGATGCTAGAGAAGGAATTCTTGTTCCTCTGTACTCTCCACAGGTTTAGTGTAAGAGAAATCTTCATCTAACCTGCATTTTCAGTTTAGTTACTCTAAAAATGGAATCTTGTTTCATATTTGGTCTGTTGTTTTTTTTCTTTCGTAAATCAATATGCTAAAGTCCATTTGTGTTTTCCTCCCACTTTCTTCCCTTGCATACACACTACAAAAATAGCACATAGAAATCATCCTTCTGTTGCTTCACTAACCCATGAAGATTGTAATTCTACTTTAGAGGACCCTCCATTGCCAGAACTGCTCCACTACTGACTTCAAAAGGCTTGTAATAGCTGCTCTTGTACATGCAATTTATGCCTAGTTTGATATTCACTTTCTACTAATGTTAGATATGACACTACAAAGGCACATGATAGATTCAATGGGATTTTACAAGAAAGAGATCATTTGGATAAAGCACTCCTAGCTCCTCTTAGGCTTACCCAGCTGTAATTCCTAGTTACTGCTATTTAAATTTATAAAATTTATCCTCTGCTTTGTCGCGTAGGATGCTCTTGTCTCGGATTTTTACTGGAATAAAGATTCTACCTCTAAAACCTAATCCTCTAGAATTTTATTTATGTGACTGCTTAGTCAGTGAGTCCAAGAAGATCAGAACACATGAAAATTTTATTAAGCTAAAGTTCTCTAGAACTGAATGAGAGAACAATTTTTTGCAGTACCCTTATATCTATGTTGTAGAGTTCTTAGCTTAATTTTAGTATTCTAAAATAAGTATTAACAACCCATCTGATTAAAAATAATTCTTATTTATTCTTTCCTATTTTTATCTGCTCTGATGGGGCTCGGTGCTTTACCTCATTTCCAAGAGAAAAATTGGATCATTTTAGGGCTGGGTTTTTTTTACTCCGTTGCTATAAAACAGATCATTCTTTACAAGATGCCAGCAGTCTGTCCTGCATTCCCTTATGTCTCACTCAGGTTTACTGCAGGTAGTAAAGGGGGAAATTAAGGGATACACCAAGAGCCGGGACAGGCAGTATGGTTTAACCCCAGCCAGCAGCCAAGCCCCAGGCAGCAGCTTACTCACTCCCACACCAATGGGATCAGGGAGAAAATTGAAAGGCTAAAAGCTGGAAAACTGGTGATTTGAGAGAGACAGTTTAGTAGGGAAAGCAAAAGTCATGCACACAAGCAAAGCAGGGAATGAAATCTCTGCTTCCCATGGGCATCCCCATCCCCAGGAGAGCAAGGCCCTATCGCATGTAATGGCTACTTTGGAAGGCAAATGCCATCACTCAAACCTCCTCTCAAATCCCCTCACTTCATACAGTGAGCAGGATGTCACATGGTCTGGAACATCCCTTTGGTCAGTTTGGGTCACCTGTCCTGGCTGTGTCACCTCCCAAGAACCCCCAGCCTCCCTGCCAGCATGGCAGTATGAAAAGCAGAAAAGCCCTTGGCTCTGTGTAAGCCCTGCTCAGCAATAACAAAAACATCCCTGTGTTACCAACCCTTTGTTCAGCACAAATCCAAAATACAGCCCCATACCAGCCACTGTGAAGGAAACTAACTCATCCTCACCCCAGACCAGCAAAACAGGTGCCAACTCAATAACAGAGAAAGTCAGATTTTTATTATCATGGATGCTGAAAACAGCTTCCAAAACCAGGGCAAATATGTGTTATTGATGTCACAGTGCTTTCCTAATTTTCACATTGATATCCTTGGCCTAATTCTATTAGGAAATATCCTATTTATAACTAGTTTTATTTTTCCATTTGCAAGTTTGACTTTGGCAGCACTGGCATGGAGTGGAGGGTTTTCCTTTGCTCAGTGGTTTTATTTTCTGTCCCTAAGATGGTGGCACTCTTCTGTCATGTGCTGGTGGAGTGCTCGAGGCAGGAGCTGGTGTGCCCTGGTCCTTCAAATTCACTTTCACACAGTGGAGCCACTGAGAGCAGAGAGAGTAAGCTGGGAGCTACAATAAGCTATAGGCCCTAAGTGAGGCACTTATCAACTCAGCCAGAGTTAATCAAACCATCATTTTCTGCAGTAAAAGGTCAATTTTAGGTGAATTGGATGCTCCTCTCTGCTTGCAGGAAAATATGAGATGACTGCAGTAAATTGAGGCTTGTGGTTAAATGTGCATAACTTTTGGCTTTGGTGTTTCACTCTGTAGCTACTTTTTTGCTGATTTTATTGTTTTGTGGAAACTTGTCACTAAGTCATGTTTTCTGTTTTACTCAGCACTGGCTTATTTATGTCTCTTATCCTTTCTGTTGCAGAAGATTTCTTGCAAGTCATAAAAAAAAGGGGGCAGGGAAAAGTCTCTGCAGAAATGTAACATATTGCTTTCCATTCTCTCTCTAGTTTATTTGTAGTAGTGCACAAAAAACCTCATAACTGAAGTGTGTTTTTGTAAGCTGAGGGTGATTTAGTCTTCATGTTTAAAAAATAAAATTAAAAAAAAAATCTCCTTGGTAGGAGATCAAGAAAATGAGCAGAGAAGCAAGAATTACCTGAGCAAAGAATGTGGCACAACTGGTACCTTTCAAGCAAAGCCAGACGACAAAGACATTGCCAGACTGTATAGGACTAACACAGGGCTCTGATCACTCAACCTTTTAATATTAAAAAATTGTAGGTACTCATCTGAAGAGTTTAGATTGGACATATAAGAACACTAAAAATACTCCACTCATTGACTAACAAGCAGAGAGCCTTGACATTTAGATTAATTTGAAAATTACAGCTCAGGATTTATCTTGTGTATGCTTAAAACATTAGCAAACCAAATTTATCCAGACCTGGTAAAGAAATTGGGGAACTGGGAAAAGTCTTTTCACATTTTATATTTGATTAACTGTGCATCTGACAGTGTAAAGCAAATCCATTTTTAAGAACAAAATTAAATATGCACCAGAAGTCACTTTCTGGCAATCAGAAAATCAGATTTTATATCATCACAGCTAATATTTGCAAAATGTCCTTTAATATGATAGTATTCAGAGAATAAGTTTCACCTTTTACGTTGCATATAGTCTAAAATCATCCCCTCATCCATTGCTCCTTTTAATCTTTTTTTTCTTTATCTTACCTACAAAAGCATCTTTATTAATAGTGCTATAGAAGTTGAGCCAGCAGGATTTCTTAGATCTTTTAATAACCCTCTGAATTTAAGCTTTCCTTACTTTGCTTTTATGATGTACCAAGTCTAAAAACTTTAAGGTTGGTCTAACTTTACTGAAAGCCTTCCTTTTTTGCTTTGGCTGCCATATAGGGATGAATATTTCATAAGGGGAAAAGGTGTTTCTTTCCTACCTGATGAAGCTGTGCCCAAAATCTGTATCTGTCGCTAGCAATAGTGTCCAAGTGAGATAGTGTTGCTGACCAGCAGGCTTGTTCCTCTCTTGCTCTCAGAAGTGTGCTAGAAAACAAAATGAGGATCCTATTTTTAGTTGACAAATCTAGCACCTGCTCCAATGTGATATTTCTCTAGAAGTAGACTGAACTGTCAAATAAAAGTAAAAATCATCAACACATCTTGGAAGTAAACTAATATGTTTTAAAATTAAAAGTATGTCTTAGTTTCAGAAAGCACAAAGAAACATCGAATTCAAATATTTTGTACAGTCATTTAATTTGGTTTAACAACTGAAAACAAATTGTACGCCTTGGGTATTAGATCACTATAAATGACCCTTCTAATGATATGGATGCATGGGCAATAATAGCCTTGGGAGAGAAAAATTAATCATTGGATGGGATTTGTTGCCATTTTATGAACAGATAAAGATACAGGTCTGTTCTACTGTAGGTTACCCCTGCTGCCTTACCCACGGGATCAGTGTCCCTGAGGCATTTTGGGCTTGTTGGTTCTGGCTCATGAGCTCCAGCTAGATAAGAGGCTAGCAGGGCTGAAAGGAAAGCCTTGAGCCTGATTTCATCACTGGGTGCAGGAGGTAGTGCCAGGAGAGTGCTTCGTCTGTCACATTCACAGACAGCTCCACATGCCCCGGAGTTTGCCGTGTCTTTTACTGTAAAAACTCCAGAGGGACTCTGGAACAGGCAGAAACGTGTTCTGTTATGCTGTAGTGTCACTCTTGGGCTCCTAGGGCTATGTCTGACCTTTTCCTTGTTCTAAAGGCAGCGTGTTTTCACGTGGAGCTGTGATAGCCCTCACTGGCCTCTGTTGTTCAGTCAGACTTCTGCATATTGTGAGGGACTAGTGTGGGAAATGCAGGTTTAAGATACTGATGAGGTCAAAATTGTCTACAGCCATATTAAAAAAAAAAAAAAGCTGGAGATGGAAGAGATGAGACTGCAGCTGAACTGAGAGTAGTATTTATCAAGTTGTTCTCTTATCTTGAATGACTCTTGAAGTCTGGAAAGAAGTAGCCATTAAGAATCCATGGCAGGAGCAGTGGGATAATAATCCTCTTTACAGACTGCAATTTAACTTAAATCATGGTGTGCTAAATAGTATTGTAGGTCTTAAAAAAAGCAGAGCAAAAACCTTGTTTTTCAAACTCCTTACTCAGTATGTAACTCTGCCTTTTTTTTTTTTTTTTTTTCTTGTTTAGAAACAGGATTTGGACGCCTCTTTGAGTGCTTGGAATTATGCAAACAGATGAACTCATTTCTTGAAATTGATAGATTTAATACCTTGAGTATCTATGACAATATTAGTTTATTTCTTGTGTGTTATTTCCCTGAAGAATGAATGACACTAATATTTAATTTTAACTTTTTACTTTTAAATCCTAACCTCAATATGTGCATATTTGTTTTTTATCTTTATTATCTCATGAAAATAAAAGCTTTTCCTGTAAATACTGAAATCACTAGAACTGTTCCAACTATGCCAGAAAAAGACATGATCTACTGGTGTGTCTGCTGTGAAATGGCTGTGGATAATGGCTTCTAAAAATTGTCTCAATATGTGCAGAGATATTTTGCTGGCTTCCTGGTCCTCAGCCATTTACAAAAGGAAATACTATCATACACACTGTGTTTGCTGGGTATGACATAACAACAATAAGAAAATAAGTGAGGTTTGGATCCAAACTAGCAAGACTTGAGGTATTTCAACTGTTAGGAACTATAGGGTAAACTAACAAAATACCAAGCAGGCTTTTCTTTTCAGTTATGTAATATTTATACTGTGGCTGCAGTCAAAAAAAGCTGCTGTGCACGCTCTCTCCCAACCCTTCATTCAGCTCATAAAAGTTAAACCTACTTTTCTTGTTAGACAGTGAAAGATAATTTTTTTTTTTTTCCCATCAGACTTAAGTAAGGGAAATGACCAAGTTTTCCTTGGGGTCTGCTTGTGCATGAACATTGTGCCGGACATTTTGTATGGAGAGTCTTCAGGGAGATGGGATGGGCAGATGAATTCATGTAAAAATTCCCGAGTTGAGACAATTTTTCCCACCATACGTGCTAATGGTTAAACATTTTGACTTCTTGGACTTTCTCTTTGGTTCCTTTATGTATTCAGCAGAACTAGAAAAGTGGTCAGCAGATTAAATCTTTTGTCTTGCAGTTTGACTGTTACCTCAGATCATTTAAGAAACAAAAATGCCTTATAGTTACAGTAGCATTCAGAAGAGTGGATGTTAAATTGAAGAACTGCAATAGGTTCTTGTTTCATTTTGAAAATGGATGGGCTACTTCTACCTATTATTTATTGTAACTGGAAAATTATGTGAGTACTGATGGAGGAAGTTCATTTTCTATGAGCAGATAAAATCTTTGTGAGTTCTGTTCTGTCATATTTTCGCCTGCTTTTGTGATTTTTATGTTAAGTTACGTAGAAAAGTTAAGTGAAAATGTTTCCTTTTTTTAAGTTTATAAGACAGGCTTGCTTCTTCGCGAATTTTGGTGTAAAATTATTTGTGAGGATCAAAACTAAGCTTTCAAAAAACTTTTAATATTGGAAAGAAAAAAAAAAGAGAGGGGGTTTATCCTACTGTACATCATGCCCTGTGTTTAGGTTAGCTCTTGGAGCTTAAAAGGAAATTTCTGGTGTTTTTAAACTTATGACATGAACCTGATGCTTCTCAGCAGATATAAGCATATTTAATCCATCACTTCTATTTTTGTTTCATGCCTCTCTCTCTCAACAGTACACCCTGACACACACACCCACCTCCCCACACCCACCTCTACTACACAACAGGTCTTTAAAGTCGGGAATGAAGGTTGAGAAGTGCACTCAGTTGTTGTTGTTGTACCGGGGACGGCAAGAAATGATACGAGTGCAATCCAGGAAGAAAAGGAATTATTTATTAATTTACAGACTCATTTATGTATCTTAGTTCGCTTGAATGGCACGAGGCCATTGGTCCTTGACCATCTACCTCCCAGAATCATTGGTTAAATCCTACAACACCTATTTCAAAATATTTCTCTAGTCAATATCACAACAATACTGCATAACAATCTTGCACCTGCAAGATAAAGGGATGAGTTTACAAAAACTTCTCACTGTTTTCGGCCAGCGTCTGTGTGAAAGCAAAAACCCTCACACAGACACTGGCAGGAAGATAGAAAATCTCCCTGCGACCAAGCTTTCAGCATCTACACTCGGTTGTCATTGGGCAATGCTGAGCTGCTCCCAGCTTAGACAGGTGGTTGATGTGAAGTCAAACTATCCTGTGACTGACTGGATAATCCACTCTGAAGTCCTAATACATGGCCTCAAAACTAACTGTAGGGATGGAAATCCTAAATGTTTGCTGTCTTCCAATGCTATTCACTAAGAAATGTCATTTTTCCTGGAATATTACTTAGAGATCGTGGACCAATTTTCAAACCTCCACAGTAAAATGCCCCAAAGGAAAACCCTTCCCAAGTTTATCAGTCTTTCCCTGTTTTATTGCAGAAAAATGTGTTGCCCATGTGTTGTCCTTCATGGAATCATAAATAGTAATATACTACAGAAATAACATTTCCTCACTTGTGTCACTAAGAAAGAAAAGTAGTTAAATGAGACAGTAACCTTGGGTTGCACTACTTAAGACACAAATTTTGCACAATTTCTATACCAGTTTGAGACAGGGACCTAGTTTACCTGCATATCTGTGATGATTTCAGCTGTACAAACTGCTCTTACCTAAAATTTCATTTCTGTTAGGGAATGGGCGTTTTGGAAAACTTAACCTTGCTCCTAAAATAAATTTCAGTTTAAAAATGAACCAAACTATACAATTACTTTTTGTCTTGCCTGCTTCATGTCCTCATTTTCTCTTTTAGAAGACTGGGGGCTATACTAAAAGTGGGAAATATTTGTGTGATGCATTTACAGTAAAAGGTAAATTGCTTCACTTTCTGAAATATTGAAGTCAAGTTAGATACTTTTTGGCTTCTCATCTCTTTCCTGCATTTAGATGAGTGCATGTCTATTTTATTTGCATAAGTTATGCAAGCTTATGGCTGTTTTGGGTTGACTTTCTATATCTTTAGTTTCTTTTGGAACTCAGGGAGAAGTAAGTTGATCAAGCTACATGCTGGGATAATTGGGAGTATCTTTTGCTATATGGCAGCAGTGACTAAGCAGCCTGCATTATTTTGCTTATGGAATACTCATAGAGGTAACTCAAAGGAGCAAATAACTAGACACAAAAAACTGATTTGATTAAGTATAAAGCTCTCTACTGAAAATTTTTGACCCAAAAATGACTTTTTGATATGTTTTTCAAAGCTCCAAAGTCAGTACAAAGCTCTTGCTGGAAAGTTACTATGAGTAAAAAATAAATCAGGTTTAAAAAAGGCCTTAGAAAAGTATCTGGCTTGAAAAAGGTAAGACAATAATTCAAAATGCTTTGCCTGGTAGTAGAAAGCTCAAAGGCTATCATAACATTAAAACATTAGTGATGGTTTTTTGAGAAGTAATTCTTCAGTATGGTGGGTGATCATAAAAACTTACAGTAAGAAGCAGCAACAGAATGTGGTTTAGAAAATGTATTATGTGTTTCCAAGTAGAATTCTGAAACATCTGAGTTACTGCAAGGTTTGTTTTATCTTTTTTTTTCCTTCCTCACCTGACAGTCCCCTTACAATTACCATATTTTAAAGAGGATTGTCAAAATGCCTCTCATCCTATATTCTAATGAAATATTTATATGAGCTCAGGTACCAAATAAACCCTTAAGGAGAACTTAAACATTCACTTGGGTGAAGAAAGATATAAACCAAGTTTTATCATTGCCTCAGTACAACACCACAAAATAAATATGCATCATGAGCATCCTTCATGTTAGTAACACTAAAGGTGGGGATTAGTAAAATTTAATGGAGCAAGAGCAGAAATTAATTTGGTTTTTTGCCTCCACTTTCCAGGAACTGGGAGAAATTTTTGAAGTTGAAGAAATTTTTCATGACTGTTGGGATCTGTTTTAAGGCCTGGTGACTGTTCACAGTGTAGCAGGAAATGGTGAGAGAATAAGCAGATAAACTAAAAATAGAAGGTAGTAATTTGTATGTTTCCTTGATGTAAGGCCAAACCAAGTAATTAAAGGCCTAATCAATTAATATGATAGCAGTATGAAGGAAGTGACCTGTGATACCTGGTGACTATTCCTGTATTCCCAGTTTAATATTCCTATTTAGAATAAGGTTTAGGATGCTGCACTGTGTGATGATGTTTTTGAACTTATATGAGAGCATGATTCCAAAATAGAATTTTCTTTTTTCTTTGACTTTGTAGCACTTGAGAGGCAAAAGCTGCTCAGAAAGCATCCCCTAAAGATCTTTGCTCCCAGCTCCCTTTAGTTAAGTGTTAAGATACCACTTTTCCATCTCAAAGCGATAGAATAACCCTCTAATTTAACAGAACTTCTAAAAGATTTGGGTAACCAATGCCACAATTAACATATTTGACAACTTCCCTGCCTGATGTGGTCCCTATCTAGTGGGAATTGTGGGTCCTATAGGCTTTTTCTGACTGCTGTTAAAAGAACCCAAAGATCTTAGTTTGCGTTTGTTCATAATCCTTATCACATAACTAGACAGACATGATAATCTTCTTTGACTATTTAATTGCTGGTACTTTTAGTAACTTTTATAAGTCTAGTATTAAGCACAAGCTGCAGAAACCTAACCTCTGAACTCAGCAATGCAGTCACACACCACTGTTATGCCTTTTTCATATGGCAGTAGAGAAAAACAGCACTTATACTGCTTTTTTTTTTTGCTTTTCAAATTCTGTAATTTTTCTGAGAAGTGTTTTAATGCTAGGTTACCTGTTGAGAGGAATGATCATGACTTCATGATGCAGTTTTGAGCTCCAGTGTGAAGGGCAATTCACTGACAAAGCAGGTCAATCTCGAGTGTCAGCACATTTGAAACAGTTGCCCCCAGCGTTCTGTCCCTGCTCTGAGTTCACCCAGCATCTCCATGGTTTTACTAAATCTGCTCACCCAACTCCAAGCACATTCATTGTCTAAACTCCTTTGCATTAATAGTAATAAACCAGTTATATTTACTTTTTCTTATTATAAGAGAGAACAAGTTTAGTCTGGCATATGTTTTTAATGCTTTTATTAATGGGACTGGGGCTGCTGGTAGTACAACTGAGACGGTCTAAAATCCTAAAATGTTTCTTTGCTGAAATTTTGAGAAAGTTATAGTGCACACATGCTGCTACCCACACACAGACAGAGTGAAATTGCTTTGCCAGTAATCGCAGCATATTTTTGAATTTGAGGAGGCACTTGGAAAGGTAGGTTTGAGCTCTCCTCTTGCCAACCAAACTGCAAGTCTTTAACAACTCTTTTGAGGGAGATCATCTTTTACAGTTGAAGTAGCAAGGAAATGTATTGTTCTAAAGGCGTGGCATTAACTACTGTTACACCACCATCCCTCCCCATCCCCCACATACTAAATTGCTCCTTTTTGGTGATAAAAAGCATTCTCCAGTGTGCAGTTTATGCATTTTGCTCCTTTATAAGACTTGCAGGTGAAGTAGAACTCTGCTTCCAAGCCAGCAGGTGGAGGTGAATGTGTTTTTTGGGGGTTTTGTGCTGACTGCTGAAATGGAGGCAGGGTGCTTTGTTTTGTATTGATGGTTCTATTAGGCTAAAATGTGCTTCTCACTGTGGGGGATTTTGTGGTTTGAGAGGAGGATCATCTGTTTTGGTTATGAATAGTTTTTAATTCCTTACAGGAGAAAAGAGTATTCCATATTTTAATGTTTGTCTTTTGCATCTGTTATAAAAAGACAGAAAGCATTTTGTAGTAGGACCTCCTTGTGGGATGTTGTCCAATGTGTAACATAGCGGCGACCTGGTCCATAGGTAAAGCTTTCAATGGTTACTGCAGAATAAATAATTCTGTGGTGATGTGGAAAAACCCCATGTACTGGACAAGGCTGGCTTGTCAGATAGGATGGGTTCTGTAGGTAACTTCAAATTTTTCTATGTTTCCCTTGAACTGTTTACAATATGACTCTTCCCTCATCTACTCTGGTACCTGAGGTAGTAAAAAACAAGAGGGAAGTTCCTCAAAAATTGAAATTTGATTTAATTAAATCAAGTACCCATAAAAGGAAGGGCCAGCATCTATGGCTAAAATACTCTCTATGTGTTAGGCAAGAAGTCTTTTGAGTTCTGTGCTCTGGCCTGATTAAATGAAGTGGTCTGTGTGCCTCCCCTCCCACCCCTTTCTATAAACAGCATATCCCTGTTGCCTGAAGCACAATTAGATGCTCAAAGGAGCTCATATCTACTAAAGAAGGACTTGTGTTTGTCCTGTATTCTGTTTGTACTTCAGTAATCTGCCATTTAGCATCTTCAAGCATTCCTGATGCTGGTGGAAATTACTAATTTTCCCACTCTGGCTAGAAGAATGTGCTCCCTTATCCAATGTTCATTTTTGGGTTACAACGTTCTTGTTATGTTGTGACTTGCCCTTCTCCCTCCCTCTTCCCTATTCAGGATAGTACTTAATGTTCATTAATCAGAAAAAAAGAGCCTGCGTTTTTAGTGCAATGTTCAGTTGTCTGAAGGAAGACCAAAGAATACATATAAGGCTCTTTTCAGGAGCCAAAAATTTAGTGGGGAGCAACAAATGAATCCATACAAAACTTCTGTGCAATGTAGCAATATAGTATCTGAATTCAACAATATTTGAATTGTTTCCAATAAGCAATAACATGAACCTATC
The DNA here is from genome assembly GCA_013397115.1 of Edolisoma coerulescens. NCBI lineage: Eukaryota > Metazoa > Chordata > Aves > Passeriformes > Campephagidae > Edolisoma > Edolisoma coerulescens. The sequence goes on from VWZW01002576.1 coordinate 1,073,388, forward strand.
TTATCCTATTACCTAATCAAGTTTAGTCCATGATATCCTGTTGTAACTTATTGTGTGCCCTTGCAGTTTTCCTGTGGTTTTGTTGGTTTTAAACCCAGAAAGCTGCTGGAAAAAACCAAAAGAGTATATTACTTTCTGTACTCGTTTATATGCACAATCAGTAAGACATCTGGAGACCATTAGATGTGTTGAAATCAAAATGGCAACAAAAATTATGTCTATAAACCACTAAAAAGAGTTTGTACAGACCGAGGTCCAAATGTCACAATGATTAAGTGGTAAATGAACTTTGTCAGAGATGTGAGGAAGAGGAGAGAAGGTTTTCTTGTGTCATTATCCATATTGGATTAGTCAATGAATGCAGTTCAAAGGAGGAAAAGGATGTATTTTGACTATGGTGACTGATAAAGTAACAAGCGGAGGATAGAGAGGCTATATTTATTTGGTTCTGCAGCTCTTCCGACCAGGATTGTATTCCAATGTGTATGTAATTGAATTTTGCATTCCTTTAAGACCTCTATTATCCTATTCAAGTGAAAAATGTTATCAAAATTTCCAGACCTTTATTCTAATATGTAACCTTCAGAAAATTTTATTTTCACTTCTACTGCAGCTCAGCTGAATGTGACGGGATTTTCTTATGCAGACCACTGTCTACTTGGTGTGTTGCTCTTAGGAAAGTGCAGCATGAACGTCAGTACTTACCTGTATTTGCACGGGTGTTTCTCTCTTGAATAACAGCAACCACAAAATCTAATTCTTTTTAGGTTGTGTGAATTCACATAGTTAATTTATGAAATGCTTATTAAAAAAGAAAAAAAACACACACCTTGAAGAAAGCTTAGCACCAAAATATTTAATGTAAACAGATATTATTTTATTTTTATTTTTTTCTGACAGTTTAAATGCCACTGTTAATGCAGCATAATTTTCACTTTAAACCTCTGAAGTGTTTTTTGTTTGTTTTTTTTTAATCTTACGGCCTGTGAATACCAGAATATTACTGTTTGGTTCAATTTGAAGGAATAGTTGTGCACCGTTTTCAGGCACTTACTGGAATTTGTGTGATGGTTACACTGGGATGCCAGTCTGGAACATCTTCAAAATTAGAATGTCAGGTTTTCTGTTGGGATGCAATTGGGCTGCCGGCCCCTTTCGCACAAGCAAACCCAAATGAACTCTTCCATACAAGTTCCTTGCCATAGCAAGGTGTGACTAAGCCTTAGGATAAAAAAATAACGTGGAAAGAAGAAATAACTTCCTCAAGTATTTGTTCCTGTCTTCAGTTTGGGTATAAATATGTAGGAAACACATCTGTGCGTGCAAAACTTATTCTGACTAAGAACATCATTCATATGAAATTAATGGGGATTTTTATGGGGGAAAATTGTTGACTTCAAGAACAGCCTACTTTGGAGATAAATTTGTGGAATGGTACAGGAACACTTAGCTGAAATTATTGTTTTAATCCATCTTTTTTGTGTGTGTGTGTCATTTTAGTGCTTCTTTGGCTTCAAAAGATATGCTTGTAGCCCAATTTATAAGCTGAAATGGGAGGTAGAAATTAAAAAGCAGCACACCAGATGGATGGTGAAAGTTGGAAAGGCCTGACTATGACCTTCTTTCCACCTTTTTAACAGAAATTGAAGGGATTGTGAGAAAGGGGCAGTCAATAGCTAACTTATGTAAGCACAAGTCAACTATTGGGAGACAGCAAATGTTAGTTCAGACAGCAAATGTTAATTACAGAACCTAAGAAACCGAATTCGCCTTAATCTTGTCAAGATAGAAGAGACAAAGACCATCTCAAAGACTGCTGAATCATTCCTCAAAAGACTACGCATGCCCAGAGAGAAAAGGTGAAAAGTGCACTGTGAGGAAGACTACTGGCCTTCATCAGAAAGACCCCCGAGGAAGAGGAGAAGCCTTCCTCAGTGCGACCACTAGGACACACAGCGCATGCGTGACCCGTATGCTAATGATACTAATGACTTACGAGAAATAATTTGTATAACCACGCCTGTCCCAAGGAATGTGATGAATATTCATAATTTAACCCCTAATACTGTGTTGTAGGAAGCACCGGTGTGTGTTTTGGTGGAGAAATCCCCACACACCCAGCACACCGAATAAAGCAAATACCCGCTTCTCAGACTCGGACTCTGAAGCGTCTCCTGGCTTGGTTTAGGCGATTCAATTAATGTAATGAATTTTTAATTGTTCTATCTGATCTTCCACTGATAGGACTTTATCTGCTCTTATCTGCTTTGCTCTGAAATGAAGAATAGCTCCTCCTCCCTGAACCGTTTTCCTACTGTTCAGTCAACAGAAGACTGAAAACCAAACCATGTTTAGCTGAGAAGATCTAGGTACATCAGGCAAGCATCCTGAAAATTCTGTAGAGCTTCTTCCTTCTTGGGCCTGCTCTCGGGAATATTCATTTAGTGAAACTCTGGAGCATCTGACAGATGCTACACATTCTCATCACACACACATTCTGTGAAGGTTGCCTGCTATCATGAGCACACACGTGGGAGTAGAGATGCAGAGACATATGCATCATATTTAGATTTCTACATGTGCAAATCTAATTATAATCAGAGAGGCACAGTACATTTTAAACTGTTTTGTTTTTTTTTTCTTTTCTTGTGCCATTACATTCCCATCAGATACATCTGTTGGAAGGAAATATCTGTGGGCAGTGAAATACCCACAGCAGAGAGAGCAAGAGAATTGGAAATCGAGCAAAGCTTCTGACTCTGTAATGCTATGGCAAGTTCCTAAATGTTGGTCTACAACATGGTGCCTTTGCAGGCTGTTTCTCAGGAGTTGGCTAAACAGACCAGAAGATTAGATGGCTAAACAGATATTTTAAAGGCAATGTGTCTTGCCTCTAAAATCTCAGGAGAGTGTAAGTGGGGAAAAAAAATCATTATCTACTTAACACTACAACAGTTGGAAAGAAAGAAGTGGAGGAAGGTTTCAATGTTTGTTTAAAAGAACAACAATGATGAGTAAAAGGTGATTATTTAAGAAACAACATGCTATCTGACATATTTTGCTTTATCTTCTTGATACCTTATTGTGCTGCTTTAACTTTTTTTGCTGGCTCTATGCAGTGTATTTCTATTTTGTTCATACTCATTTCTGTAGTATTTATTGCCAATCTTGAAGTATTTTTCTTCCTTCTCCTGCCATTAATATGGCTGAATAGTCTCAGTTTATTGCCTCTCCTTTGAAATTTTTTCCTTATTTCTTGAAACGGTGGTTTGCTCTAGATGTCGGAACTACATTCATTTTTGTTATGATGCTCTATCATGTGGTTTTAATATTTTGTATGCTTTTTTCACTAACTTTGAAACTTCAAATTAGACTTCTTATTCTGTTAATAGTGTTTGAAAACAAAACAAAAAAACAACAATCCAAAAAAACCCCCTATGATTGGTTAGCCTCCTACTTGATATTTGGTAAACATACTCAGATTAAAAGTTTGTAGATTTGTGTTTGCATTCCTGATATTCATTTGATTTCTCACATTTTATTCCAGTTTCTTAAACAGAGTCTATTCTGTAAATAGCTATATCTTTTAATCAATCTCTCAGAATCTTTTGAAGCTCTTCAGCTTAGAGTTTCATGTGACTATCCCCCCTAGGACTCACCTCATACTTTGAAAAGGCATTTCTGTGTTTAAACTGTGACAAAGTTGCTATGTTTGCATTTCTAGAGCACCTGAAGTCATGAAAATATCTTTCTTAATTCATATTTTTTTTTTCTTCACCCTCTATTTTAAAAGGAAAGGACAGAAGGGGAATGACCTTGTAATGTAACAAGTGGCTGTCCTGACGTAGCGCTCTGTGCTTAGCCTGGTTTTGCTGTGTGCTCTGCAGTATTTGCTCTGAAGCCTGAACATAAAAAAGTAGCAGCTGCCTTGTGCTCTGCTTTGCTCCCCGTGAATGGGCTCCCTTGATAGCCTGCAGTACATCACGTACCCCTGAGCTTGTTCGGGCCCACTGTTCTCCAGGACACTCTGTACAAAATCTGTAGTGTCTCTGCTGTGACAGCATCTGGGTGTGGGAAAATCCTTCAGCAAAGCTAAGCATATTCCTGCCCCTGCAGGATAGTTCTGGAATGATGAAAGCTTAATAAATTCAGTTTTGTATTGGAGAACAGTGTGAAACAGAACTGGAATTTGATCAGATATAGTCTGAGTGTGGTAAGATAGCATTTGGCTTGAAACTTACCCACCAAAGCTGTTAATGTAATTGAACGTAATTGAACATTTTAAGATGAAAGAAACAAATTTTTTTGTGCTGCCTATTATTATTACACTGGAGAAAGTGTTGCTCTTCACCTTTCTCAACAAAAGAACCTTCTGTGATACGTAGACTGAATTTGTTTTCATGAAGCAAGGGACAAAATGTTGTAAGTCTGGTTAAACAGAGAAAAAAGCCTTCCATCAATATTTATTCCTCTCTGTTTGTTCAGTACTCCTAGTAACACTTTCAGATGTAGTATGAAAGGGAAGTGTGGCATCTCTTATTACCAACTGTTTGCTGAAGAAGACAGTACGAGAAGTGGATTTCAAAGAGGGTGTTCAGCATACCTGAGCTGATATGAGGAAATGCAGACAAAATTCAGAAGCCTCTTCAGAAACATATCACAGACATTGTGCCCTCCCCAGCAGCTAAACTTCGATCTGAGAAACCCAGCTGGAAAAAATAATAAGTATATTCAAATGTAAAATGAAAAAAAAAAAAAAAACCTGTTGCTTACAAATTTCCTTTTAACATAACATTGAATGTCTAGTGGTCAACTCTTGGCTAAGCTTAATAAGAACTGGATTGGCATGCTGGAGTCTTGTGTGTCACTTGCAAATTGTTAAAGCTGTCACCAAGCTGGTTAATAGGTCTGACCCATATCACAGCATGAATGAGAAATGCCCCCCTTGCCTTAGGAAACTGTAGTCTTTTGCCTGCAAACCTGTTTCAGCTGCTATGTTTCATTAGAAAAGCTGAATATTAATGAACATTGTGACAAACCAGCTGGGCTTCCATATTTTTTATGTGTTGGGATTTGGTTTTAGTTTGGTTTAAGTCTTGGGTCATGCAGTGTTGAGCCTTTTAATCTCATTACTCAGATCAGGACAAAATTTTGGCCTGTTTCTCTGCTAGTGTCTCTGAGTCAACACAGGCAGCCGGAAGACCCAAACCTGTGGCAAGAACAAAAACAGTAAATTTATTTCTGTTACCTTGCTAGCAGGGGTATCCCTGGGGCAACACCTGGTCAGAGGCACATCAGCAGAGACACAGGCACTGTTACACAGCCCGTGCTAAAGGATCACTGGCCTGCTGTTCACACAAGTTTATCCAGGGTTATTCCCAGCTGCAAGGTCACTCAAGCCATTTACAGTCCTCCTGACCAGTCTTCTGCTTTTTAATCCTTTCATCCCAACAGTGTCTAATAGTACAGCCAGTGGTGTTGCGTGAAGGATGAATACAAAATGAGGAGGGAAACTTTTCCCACCTCAGCTTTAAAGATGACTGCAGAGACGGAATAGCCTTTAAAAAGTACCTGCAGAACTCGAGAAGCCTGGTCAATTTCATCATGAGATAAAATGTAACATTGATATATGTTTGGTTTTGACCTGTTTAGAATAATGTAGCACTGAGATAAAGTGGCAGAACATTTCTGAGGTTCCACTTGCAAGCCTCCATTAATGCTTTAGCATTTTGGCCAGCAGATGCTGCTAGTTTGAGCTTAATGCCTTTTATTACTTGAACAAGACATCTCTCTTGGAGAATGAACAGGCACCCTGGGCTTCCTTTTCACAGCACAGTGCTGGCTTTTGGAAAGGGCAGAACACAGTTTCTGTCATCCCAAGCAGGGCTGCTTGGTCACACCCTTACACTACTGTAAAACTTCATTTATTGTTCAATGACAAGCTATCTTACAAACAAACATGATGCTTTGTCTGAGCTGGTGATATTTTCTGTAGTTTTGGGTGCATACACCTGGCTTTTTCCTTCCTTTTTCAGACTTTTTAGGCTAAGTCCTTCCCACCCCCTGCAGGAGCACTCTGAAGAAGTTTGCTTGCATTAGGCAATTAATAAAGGCAGAATAATGATCAGTCCAGAAAGCTTTGTTTTATCCTTCACTGCTATGGGTATCATATGAAGATAGCCCATGATACTGTATGGGAATTTGGGAATTCCCATTCCAGTTTTGGGAATTGGACTCTTAAACATTTTCTTCTGACTTTACCATACTTGATTACATAAGCTGCCTGTAGGGGTGCTCTGCCACAATAATATAAGCTTATTTTGAGCTCAAGTTGAAACACATTCCCTGTGTTGAGTCAGGATGTATGTATTTTCAATTGATGTCTTATAATTCACATTTGAATTTTCCATTTCTAATTGCATTATTTTGCAGTATGTTAAACAGTCATAAGTATAATGTTTGTTCCTCAGAGAACTTCTAAATCATCCTTAGTGTGCTCTAAAATCTTATTTCATTTTAAAGTCCTGGTTTTGAAATGTTAAACTATTAGCTGGGACACAATATAAGTATTCCCTGGATGAAGCTGGTAGTCTTTTGAAAAAGAATTTTTCCTCTCTGGGACTGATAGTTATAAATTCTAATGCTCAAGCTTTGAATCTTGAGGCTAACACTGGATTTACTATTAGCCTAAACTTCCAAAGACTGCTTTTACTTCTATATGTGTGGAGGAGGAAGAGAAGGAAAAGAGGGAACTGCATTAATATAATCAGGAATTGCAAGTAACTTTAAAATGCTTATCTTGATCTGCTGTCTTTGGAGTTATTGATGGCTTTTGCTTTCTTGCTGCAGGAGACAGCAATATATTTTCTTTTGCACATCTACTACTATATATTATTTTCCTTCTGTGTGATGGTGGAAGTGGTCATACTCTACACCATAAGCTAATAACTCTCAGGCTGCAAGGTTGCTGTTGCCTGAGCATCTGAAACTGTGCCATTGCCTGACTGGGTAGTAAGCCCCAAGTCACAAAACATGTTTATCTCTGCTAGAGGCTGGCAGCACAATTGTCAAAAAGACAGAATGCTACCGGCAAATTTATAAAAGTAATATCTGTGTATTAACACATAGTATGATTTCTTAAATAAAATTTAGTTAGTAATGGGGAAAGATATGAACAGCTAAAATGGGTTAATTAAATTTCACATTCATTATGTATAAATGAAAAGCCCAGCATTATTCAAAAGCTTCACTCAATTAAATCTTCATGAACTTAAAATTCTTATTGGTCCCTAATTAAATTAGAAGAATTACTGGCAAACTGAATTGGAGTTGATCTGTATTTAGGGACCTCTTGAACAAGGTCCCTCATCAATATAGTATCTTGCATGTTGCTGCCTTAAATCTACCCCTGTGATGCTTCCATCTCAGTTGATCTAATTCATGGTTTTAATTTTGTTTCCTTCTCATGAATTCTGTATCTGTGGGTCCCAAAGAAGGAGTGATTGTTAGTTGCTAAAGTAAATCTCTCATTTTTGTGGCACTGTTAGGGTCTTAACGTCGGACTCTCTGGGCTCCTTGGTTGTTGAGTGAAAATGTAGGGTTTTCTAAGCTAGGCAAACCCCTAGAAGACATAAGTAAGCAAGCCAAGAGAGAAACTCACTATTCAAAGGTGATTAAATACGAATTTGGCAACTATATCTAACAGTGGAAAGCCAGGTTTTTCTGAAGTAATTGTCTCCTAAGTTCTGAATACGCATACACTGACAAAAGAATATGTTCCCATCAACAAGACATTAACACTTATTTTTGCCTTTAGGACAATCTGTAGAATAAAAATTGAGAGTTCTACTAAACAAGGTAGTTCATACTTCTCTCCAGATTTAGTAGCAGTTCTTGAGTATTTCCTGTATGGGTTTATTCCTTCTTTCATAAGAAAGAAATTAACATGGAGTTATATTGCAGGATCAGAATATATATAACTTAAAGCTAAAAAGTTATAACTTAAAGTATAAGGGAATTTAGTTTAAATGTTGATGAGTTCCCTGAGCAGTCTTGATTGTTGCCATTGGGTGTCTGTTAGAAAGAGGAGACAAAGACTCCAGAAATATCCCTTCATTCCAACACCCAAGTTGCTCTTTTTATGCACCTGCTGCTGTAACATCAGAGGTGGAAGCCTGCATTTGAAAAGCTGACACATGGCTCTCTTCCAATGCTTCCTGCCAATATAAATTAATGCTTACCATAAGACATACTTGGATGGTACAAAAGGATGGTCCTGTGAGAGATGCTTGAGGGACAACTGAGTAGTTCTGGCTCTTATACATCAAATCTAAGGGTATATATTAATTAATTACAAAGCAATCCATTATTGTTTCTTGCCAGACCTCGTGTTTTGTACGTCCGCAGTGATAGCATCATATTTGTTTAGGAGGGAATATCTGTCTCACAGGAGTTGGTATCTAGAGGAAGATTAATCACTCTGCTAGTTAATTAAAATAATGACACTTAATGCTTTATAGTTTATATTATTTGTAAAGTTAAATAGATATTATTGCTCTCATTTTATCCCCTACCATTTTCAAACCAAAAAAGAGACATACTGTCATTTATTTACTAGTTTAATTTTTCTTTTATTTGACTAGGAAAATATTAGGGTTTACCAATGTAAAAGTGTGTGGTTTGCAGTGCTTAACTGGATCTCTCTCCATCTCTTGAATGCCTGGATCTTAAATGTTAGCTACTTCATGCCAAACAGAAACCAAATAAAGAGCCGAAGCCAAAACTTATTCTTCATCAAGATTTTCTGTAGATGAGATGATTGTGCAGAGCAGAAGACTGTCTATGAGTAGAAAGTAAGTGTCAGAAGCAGGTACCTAATAATTACTGCTCTCCTGTTTATAGTTTGCTTGGTGTTGTCAGCTGAGAGAAGTAAAAAAAGTCCTTTCTTAAGAGGAGGTGCAGAAACTGCTGCTGAAACAATGAAGCAGAGAAGATTCTGTAGGCTGGTGAGTTGAAAAATGGGGAGTCTTACTGCAGTCTGCAGTCAGGTACTCAGCCATAAAAAGGCCCTAGGTTTTGCTTTCACTAAAATCAGAAAATCACTACTTATTTCAAGTAGATGTGTCAGACTACATGTGACATTGGACTTCTTGCACATGTAAGACTGTGCTGCATCCCTAAGTGGTATAACATTCCTGTAAATTCGATTCAAGAAAACTTTTGGGCTCTCATCTAGCCTCAAAGATCTTTTAAATGTAGGTAGCATTGACTTAATTCTTAATTGTAAAAAATGTTTCTGAAAGGAAAACAGTAAACATTTGTTTTATTCACCTGTCGATTGTTGGGGAGACCTCGGTCTGTGATAGAGGTCTCTCTATGGGAAACAGGAAAAAACTATGCTGCAGGATATTTTATGTCTCATGGCTATGAATTTCTTTTGTTAATATTCTAGGATTCTAGGAATTACCATTATTTTGATGGTGAATATTTCTTCCTCTTTCCTTGGGGGATATGGTTGTTTCAATTGTTTTACATTAGGTAACACACTACACCTTTCTCACTCATGCAAGGTTATATTCACAATGAAAATGTTAACAGTGCCAGTAATTTTCAGGAAGTATGACTTTGTGCTCTTCTTGTGGGTCAGAGACATCCAGTTATAGAACAGAACTGATACTTTGGGGATCATTCATATGTGTGAATGAAAACACTTAAAGGAAATTGTAGAGTGGAAATCCATCCATGTTCAGAAGGCCAATGTGTAATTTTTCTTCCATTTCAAGTTCAACTTCTGTCATTTTAAGCGCTCTCTGTGATATAATGCTTTATCCCCAGAAAAGAAGGGAAGGAATAGTGAGACGCTTTCACAATACTATTTTTTTCCATAGCATTCTTCTAGACTTGAATCAGTATCAATGTGTCAATAAAAAAACCCAACCAAACCTGAAAAAAGCTACTTATATGTAAAGATGAGTGAGAAAGATTATATTTGGCCAGTGATCTTTCTGAATCAGCAAGAAGTTAAAACCTTTGTCTTTCTCCCGGTGTCCACAAAATTTTGGGCTCTTGTCAGAAATGTGTGTTGATACAAAACTTTGATTTGCACATCTGGCTCTCTTGACATGACTTCTCTCTGCTATATGTGTGGTTTGTCTGCTGTGAATCATTGTGAAAACAAATGTCAGGAGCTGGGATATTGAACACGGGATGAACTTGTCCATTTGGAAAAGCTTGCTAGTCTTTGTCAGTGCTTCCTGTCAGACCCAGTGCTGCAACTGCCTGTGTGGTTTTTGGATGCTGAGACTGAGTTTTGGAACACAAAACAGGGAAGGATTTATTAAAATCAGAAGGATTTGGGCCTTTTGGCTTTAAACATGCTTTCTAAAAAGCCAAAAAACAAAACAAAACAAAACAAATGAATTATTACAGTGATACTAAATAATCAATATAGAAATGGTAGAGGAACAGGATTGAACATGATTCCATAACTTCAATACCCGATTATTCAAATGGCTGACAGCCTTGGGACTTACTGGGCATGCCCAAGTTGAGCAAAGGTGACAGTGGCCCTCCAGATGTCACCGCAATGTGACCAAAAGATGGAATGAAACTGATCCCTGGACGCCTTTGCTATCAGTCTTGTTTGACCTTTCTGGGTGACTTGATCAGACCACTGCACTGGTGAGCTGCCAGTCCAAGCATGGCTCCTCTGCTGGTTATGAGGTGGGAGACCAGCTTAGAAAATGATTCAAATTACTAAATTACCTGTGTCTCTTGAGCAATAGGTTGGCAGATAAAAAAACCACCTCATTAGACCTGTGAAATGCTTTTAACAAATTTGGAACATTTTTAATATTGAAAACGATTCTGGGCATGCTCTGATGTGACCAGAAGGTATGTGTTAAGCTAATGGCCATGATTTTGCAAACAAATTTTATATGTAAACATGAATGAAGAGGGGTTATTTTTTAGGTGTTGGTGACAGGACTCTGTGCTATGTGTTGACATGTGATAAATTACAGGTAATGGACGAAAATATTTCCACTATGAAGAACTCCAGAAAGAATTGATTCAAGTAGAAACACTTGTCTTGTAGTTGAGGCTTACTTGTGGAAACTGCTTTAAAAAGGCCGTGAGTTCTGCAGTATTATTGCTTGTTACTGGGATTACTGCCTCGCTGAGCAGGGCCAACACTCTCCTTAGGCCTCCTTTTGCTATCAGTGTACACACAGAAACTCTTCTTCCTGCACTTCTTCTCCTTTGCTGGTTCAAACTCCAGCTATGCCTTGCTTCTGCTATTCCTATCTGTGCAGGCAGTGTCTGTATTTCTCCCAGGTAGCTGTCCCTGCTTTTGGATTCTGTGTCCTTTTGTTTTGTGCCTGAACTCCGCCAGGAGCTCTCCTTTTCGTCTGTGCTGGCCTTGCTGGATTTCTGCAAAGTGGGGTGAACTGTTCTTGTGCTCTGCTAAGGCTGACCTTGAACTTCAGCCAGCTCTCTTGGGTCCCTTTGCCCTGGCAGGCAGTTTCCCATGGGATCCGTCCAAGCAGGTCCCTGCAGAGGCTGAAACCTTCTCTTTGCATTCCAGGACTGTAATATCATTGATCCTACTCATTCCTCTTGGTGCCTTGAACATCTGGATTGCCTCTGACCCATTGTGTTGACCAGCAGACAACAGAGGCTCATGAGAGACAGCTCCTGTGACTGTGAGACTTTTCCCAGCTGCCTCACGAAGGTTTTATCTGTCCCACCTTCTTGATTATGAGTCTGTTATTTACCTGGAGCACTGAATGACTGCTTTTGTTCAACAACAAGGTTGAGAAATGTACCACCTGGGCCCCCCATCTTTCACCCTTGCCAACAGGGTGTCCTGCTTTTTGGTACGGTGCACATGGACCTTGTATCCTTACTTGGTTCTGGGGTGAGGAATATGGATAGGAGTGAATTTCTAATTTCATAATACATTTCTGTGGGGTAGGCTTGATATTGGTATTAGGATGTGGTGGTGGTTTTTTTCCTTTTTTCCTCTGCCTCAAGACTGATTCTCCTGTGCACTGTATGGCAGGAGTTGGTGTACCTGTATTTCTCAGAGTGTTCTTAGATAAGTGCTTGGGGGCGAGGGAGAGAAGTAGCAGGTAATCTTGGAGGCTTTCATCACAGAAGCCCTAGAGGATCCTTTTAACAAAAAAGTACTTGTACTTAACATAAAACACATAGTAAATGAAATGTTCCTTCAGGTAAAAGTGTGACCGTTTGGGAAACTTACCTCATTCTATCACTTAGCCAGTTGCTCTACTGAAGAGGAAGGAATTGAAGGGGGAGTTGGTGTGATTAGCACATTAGCTTGAAATCTTGAACAGTAAAATCCTCATTCTCTAGGCCTTGTCTTTTCTTGTCTTACTTGACAAGTCTATATGAGATTGTCTTTATAACATTTTAAGTAATAGTAATCTTCCTTGGTTCTGAATATTTGCTTCAGCTGCAGAATGTACAAATAAGCTCTGCCTTAATGTGCTTGAATAGACTTTTTTAGCTTAATGTTCCCTTCAGGGGTTTAGATTCACAACTTTCAATCTTTTCTTCTTCCTACTTCTGTCTCTGAAAACATCAGCATCTCTTTAAGTATCTCCACTTCCTCCTCAGGCAGTTTGTCATGAGGTATTTCTTCTGGTCTGTGAATTCTCTTTAAGCTGACTTTTTCTTTCTTTACCTCTTTTAGATTTTTTTGGCTTTTTTTTTTTTTTCCATTTTATTTTGTTCTCAGTTCCATGTCAGCTCCCTTGCTACAGCCTTGACACTTTCATGATGCTGCTGTTTGAAAAAAAAAAAAAAAAAAAAAAAGAACTTTGTTCACTGTTCCTAAAAATTGTCTGGTCTTTTCTAGCAATTGGGAAATTAAGTTTGCATAAAGGAAGAAACTTTTTAGAGGCTAAGGCTCTGATATTGCAGATATGTCTTTCCAGTCTGTAATTTACAGCATGACAGGAGTTTCCCTGGTTTGAATGGTATCACTGACATGCTAATTTTGGGCATATGTACAGTGCTTGCAGGCTCAGGATCCTTCAAGTTTTTCTTGAAAGAACTTGTCAGGCTTTTTCTAATTATCGTGACATAATGAGGAAAAACAAGATACAGAAGAAATTGCATAATTTGAAGGCTTTTTCCTAGGAAATCATTAAGTTCAGTCAAGTTGTTTTGGTGTCATTTTAGATATCCTTCAGGTTCTAGAGATGTATTCTTTGGGTCAGGAAAGATTTCTGCCTGTACATTAGTAACCGGAAATAAAGAGCACTATTCTAATGCATTATTCCAGTGTTCCATGAGCATTAGTCTTCGTGCTCATTTGTTTCAGTAATAAAGAGTATAAAACTACCTTACTCATATGTCTGTTACTGGTATATATGACAAAGTGAAAACTGGTAATAAATAGCTTTTTTAGGACACCTGCTTTTCTTCATTTTTCTGGATCACCTTTGTCTGTCACTCCTTAGAGTCTTTGTTCCACTCCCTCTGTCTTATACCAGCATCAGAAAATATTGACAACAGTTTGGAACTTTTTTCTTTTTTTCTAGTTTCAGGAACACTTCAGTACTGTTCTTTTCCCTACAGCATGATAAAATGCTGTAGTAATACCAAAATTACTGGTTTGTATTTGCATTGTCTTATTTACACTCATTTGTCATGCGTGTTAGGCTCCTCTTCCTGGAAATGAAGTCAACAAATGTTGTTATCCAAAACAGTTGGTGAGTAAGTATTTTGGAAGGATTTTTTTAAGCATCAAATACCAAACTGACATATTTTAGGGAATGTTGAGGAGCAGAAAACTGTTGGTGTTCTTTACTTAAGAGCTGGTTGTTTGCTTTTATTCCAAAACCACCTGCTTGCTGACTTTTTCGATCCAGTGTTAAAAAGTACTGAGTTCATTATGATCAGATCAAAGTGATTTTGACTGTCACAAGTAACATCTTGGAAGGTGTTGGGTATCATGACACTGATTTAATATTATACTAAAAGTACTGAGGGTTTTTTTCAGTGGTAGTAGCAGAGACTCTTGTGCTTCTGACTTGACTTATCAATTTTTTCATGATGAGAAGTGCTGTTTGCTGATTTCCTGATTGGTCAAGGAAAATTCTGTCTGCTCAGTTGGCTAAGATCTTCTCTCCATCCTCTTTTCCTTGAATTACTGTCTTGTTTCTCAGAGTGGTGCTTTTGCCTATGCAGAACACCCTCTTTGTAAAACACAAACTAAATCACGGTTCTGAAGTAGGCATGGAGTACCTGTAAATTTGCCTCTAGCCCAAAGATGTACCCATGGAAATGTAGAAACTTGAAGGGACTGGAGATGGGACTAGAGGTAGTTTCATGAAATTGGTACATGGCATGCTCAGCTGAAGGAGAGGAGGTGGCCCTTCACGTAAAGGGTTGGTAGCAAGGAGCACAGAGCCTGCTCTGCTATGGGAGGCTCTGGGTACTAAATCTAGCAATGAGCCAAGCAGGAGAAACAGGAAACTGCTGGGATGAGAGAATCCATCAAAGGCCCTGAATACAGAGATACCGCCTTCAGTTGAGGAAGTCTCTCTGTTGCAAGCTCAGGGAATACTTGAGGAAACTATTTTCTCAGAGTTGTCTTTTTTTTTTCTTTTTTTTTTTTCTTCCCCAGCTAGTCTCTATGGTTTGCCATGAGAGGCAGCATGCTGTGCTGGATAGACTTTTGAACTGACCCCAGTGGCTATTTTGTGCGCATTTATTTTCTTATTTACGTACATAGGGGCTGTGTCCCCTATCCCCCCTCTCCCAGCATTTTAGTAACCTCACCCTGAGACAATTATTTTCCACAGGCTTCTCTTGTTGCCAGTGAAAGAAGAGGCTACAGCTCTGGTGAAACTTGGTGTTAGTTCCAGAGTGGGAAGGAAATTTAAACCATTTCTACCTTTTCACTGACAACAGGGGAAACATAGAGGGTTTAGTTTCCTTATGCTAATGCACTCTGTGAATATCCACTGTGGTACTTCCCCAAATTGCTTACAATTTAATCTGAAACAATGCATAACAATTGACTGTAACAAACAAATAAAAGGAATGATGAGAAATGCAAGAACAGAGGTGCCTGTAATAAAAGCATAACATGGTTCTAAGTGACTTCTATCATTGGACTTGGGAGCAGAATGAGGCATTAAAAACTAAGCAGTATGAAATGTAACCTTCCAGCAAATTTGAAAGCACTGTGGGAATACTGACTCTCGCATTCAGATGTGGACTTTATGAAGGGTGGTTATTTCTGCGCTGAAACTCATAAAACAAAATGTTTTAAAATATTTGTCTGTTTTAGTCTTTTTTATGTTGCAAGGTCAGTGTGTTGGTCTAAAACATTAACAAAATAGCCATTTGGCTCTGAAAACTCCTTTTTACTAGAACAATTCCCAACTCTATTGTGTGGTGCTGCTCTCTGTGCTGCAGCCCTCCAAGAACAAAAAAATTCTGACAAAAGAGAAACTCCTTGAATAAAGGAATTCTCTCATCCATTGCCTGACTGAGTCACTCAGAACATTAAAAAATTGCCCACTAGATTGATAGAGCAGAGCTGCCATCTTATGTATATTTTTTCTGTTTGTGTATGCATATGTACACAAAGAGCTCTCAAATTGTTTGGGCTACTCTTTCTAATATGGAAATGAGAATATTCTTTCTTTATAACCTCAGTGTGAAAGTAATCACTTCCAAATCTTCAAATTGCACCTGATTCACTCAAAGGAACTTCACCAAGATGTCCCTTTAGGTTCTTTTTGAGTTGTTTGAGTGTCGTGCAAACTGGGACTGTTTCTTAACTGTCCATTTGGATTGACGTTATATAGAGGAACTTCAGGAAATGAAAGGTTGAGGTGTGTTCCTTCTCCCTCACTGTGGAGAAAAAAAACCCAAAAGATTTAAATGAAAGTGGGTTTTGATTCTCAGTCGGAGACAAAATACTGTATACACAGACCTGTATGCACACAATTACATATATAGATGAATGTACAAGAAATCTGGAGTGGATTTCATGGATCTTGGGAACAAGGGGAAACAGCTGAGGCTTTATTGCTGCAGTTCAGCTTTGCTGAGCATTGCAAATACAGAATGTTGAAAGAAAAGCTAATAAGAGCATAGCTGTTGGCAGAAGAGGCTCACGTTTATCAGCAGTTTCAATTAGAATTAGGTGCTGCACTAACAAAAGCCATAGCAAATGTGAGGATCAAAGGAGTGACTTGATTTACAATTACCTCTGTGCCACTGATGTGTTTATCAAACAATTCAGATACAGTAATGAGTAAAAATACTAATGTGAAAGGAGAAGCCAGATCAAATCTATCTCCCAAGTGTAGTGTACAAATGTTGAATGAGAGAGGAAAGAAATAATAACGGGAAAGAATGGAAAACTCGCGGAAGCTGAAACCAGATGTCATAATTTAACATCAGTGTTAAGATTGACAGTGCAGGAGATGATGCAAAGAGTGTCATAGTTAAGTGACATTAGGTCTTTACTTCTAGAAATTAATCATAACCAGATCTCTGTTATTAAACAGTAATCTAAGTAGAGAAAAAAAGTGATGGTACCAGTAAGAAATATTGGAACAGTAGGCAGTGTAATTCCAGCACCTGATTCTATGAAGATCAGAGAAAGTTTGACACGGAATAACTTAAAGCATTTGTGCCCATTTTGTTCAGAATATGAAAGATCATTCATCCATCTCTGTTGAAAATGTCATTAGAGTGTATGGCAGGTGGCAGAGAAATCTGAATGTCAGTGAAATAAAGCATGAGAGATTTTCTTGGTGAGGCATGAAGGTTGTCATCTGTAAGTCCTGTTTCTTCTCACTTCTTCCTTATCTTTGGAAGAGAGGGGAGGATCAAAAAAATCTAATGGAATAGAAGGTACTGGGTTATTTCCAAATATCTCATGTGAATGTTGCACTATTGATATCTGAAAAAATAATTGCTTCTGTGGATCTTTCTGTGCCTTTTGCAAGAGTCAAGGATGTCTGTCAGAAGAGACTGATCTGCAGCTCTGAGGTTTCAGCAGGCTTCCTGGCAACTCCCTTTTGCTACAGAATGTGTGTTATAATCTATGTTTATTGCCTTGTTTGGATGACACTTTCAACTCAGCAAGTCTTTAATGCCAGAACGTTTCTGAAAGAGACTTTCAGGCTGTGACGGGCTTGCCTGGGTTTCTTGGCCATGGCTATGATGTGATGGTTTCCAACACAGCTAAAAATGAGTGCAGTAACTACCTGCTGTTTGAGATGTTCACAGCAAGGTGGACTGGCTGCAAGAGAGGAAATGTGAATTTGAATTGAGGCAGATAAACATTTAAGGTTGCATAATTTGCAAATAGCACTCATCTGAACTTGAACAAATCTTAAGACATGCACTCTGCTTTGGGGGGTAAAAAATAACATTAACAAATGATGTGGGGCAAAACTTTTTGTGACTGAAAACTGTTCAAAAAAGCTCAACTTCGGTGTGTAGCACCAGTCTGGAAACTCCAGGCTAAGCCCATGCTTTTTGCCCTAAAAAGGACTAGTTGTGCTGTAGCTCCTTTGCCACCTGCAGCTGTCCTGCGAGGCTTGTTCTGAACACACAACACACCTAAAATGTCATTATTAGTCCCAACCACTGACAACAGAATTTGAGAGTGGACACAGAATAAGGAATACAAGAGAACTTTGTAGAAACTTGGGGGTTTGATTTTTTTTTTTTTTTTTTTGGCGGGGGGGGTGTTTGTTTGGGGTTTTTTTAAGTGGAGGCCTTTGACAAATCTGTTTTAGAAATTTGATCTAAAATGTTTATCTTGGAAGCTGCTTTGTAAGTATTACTTCCATCAGAATGTTGGCACACAAACCCACTTCTGTGTTTTTTCTGAGATGTTGCCTCTGCGAAGTTATTTGTGATTATCCAGCATTAGTGGAAGATTTTAATAAAATTGTTTAAAATTGATTCTCTTGTCTGTAAAAGGAAATAAACAGGATGTGAAGTTTGAACAGATCAATAGTTCATTGGATTTTGTGTGCCTTGGTCACTTAGGTGCTCTTGGAATCTTTTAACATCCAAAATAGAAAAAAGTACCAACTGTCATCAGAAAATTATAAGGAATGATAAAAAACTGATTTTTGTTTTCATGTGAAAATGAAAACAGTTTATTTTATAAGTGGAAATAAAATCTGTGTTCTCAAAATTCCTTCCAACTTGATCCCAGTTTAAGGCATCTTCAGTATTTTGTGATGTTAAGGGTCCTTTGTTGATTTTGATTCATCAATGAATGAATAAGCTCTTCTTTCTTCTCCCCCTTGATGAATTTTTAGCCTTCTTATTTAAAACAGAATATTTTGTTTATTTTTTTTTCAGGTTTTTCAGCAGTGAATGGCACAAAAAATTATTTTATTCCTGCCCATGGCAGGGGGATTGGAACTAGATGACCTTTAATGTCTCTTTGAACATAAGCCACTCTATGATTCTGTGGTTCATGTCAGCTGCAGTGTAGATGCCATTTGTTGTTTCCTATCAAAGATTGAGATACTCACTACAAGAATGAGGATTTGTTTCCGGCATATTTGATCTGTGCTCTATAGAAATGAGTTTTATAGCAATACATTTCATGAAGATTGTTTACCTTAGTTCCTGGGATGAAAGAGATTTTAGGGTCACAACTTACATTTGGGGAGGTAGATAAATTAAAATATTTTAGTGAAACAGAGTAAATCCACTACTATTCCCTTTTGTTGGCTGAGAACTTTTTTTTGTTTTGTTCCATTCTCTGAAATATCCTACCATATATCTGTTTTATTTTCCTCTGAAACATTCTTTACAGAGATGAAGTACTAACCTTTTTTATAGTACTTCCTTTTTTATAGCTCTTTGAATTCTAGAAGTGTTCTGTTGTATTTTAGTCTTTCAAAATTTGCCTGTTTCTGATAGTCTTTCCCTGATGATTATTAGAAAGTTATTCTAGTTTCTCAATTACAGTTGGTATAATAATCTTGTGGCATGGCTAAAAGTTAAAAATATACTGATATTTGGCTTCAAAATATCTACTGGAATTAAATCCCAGTACTTCATTATTGCAATACAGGTTATAATAGAATTGAAAAATAATGTAGTGCTTCGTGTTGGGTCGGTTTTTTTTAAGTTTGAAGAGCCAGCTGCAATGAAAAGTGGAGGGAATACTTTGAAGAATAAGAGCAGGATCTCTTATGGCAGCTTTCTTGCATGGCACTATTTGTTGCTGCAGAAATGAGGTAAGAAGACAGCTGTTTATGCAAATAAAATGTCTCACAAATCCACATGAGAAGGTGTGCACAACACTTTTAAGGAAAGAAATGTCCCCTCATGCTCCTACTGCATCTGCTTCCTGAATAAATCCCACACCAACCTAAATTCCTGTCTGCCAGCTTGTGTTAATGAATATGGAACTTGCTGAAGAGCCAAAGCATAATGAAAAAAAGAGCATAAACATTGCTTTTAGTTTGGAATGGATGCATGACTAATCCAAATTAGACATACAGCACTGCCCATTTCAAAGGGCAGGCTCTCTGACTGGCTTTGCTTGTTCATTTGCTCTAAAGAGAAAAACAAAAATACACCGAAAACTCGGTCGAATATAATGGAAAGAGGAAGAGAAAAAGGTAGAACTGGATTATAAGAATTGAGGAAAAAACCCTACTACAGGAGTGTAGTTATGTATGTTGTTTTGATGTCCAACTGAAATATCAATTTTTTTAGAAAATGTAGTGTTCCTCCTGGCAGAAGAACAAGTATGGCATATGGCATCAGGGATTTGGTGGGGTTTGTTTGTTTTCAAGGACTGGTCATAATGTCTAACCATTTCATTTGTGAGGGATACAACACAGCTATTTCTGTCCACTTAATTTCAAGTACAGTTCAATAAAAGTTATTAAATAACAAGTTGAGTTTCTTCTACCTGGCTTCCATTGAAACATTCCTGTGAGAAAGGGGCCCAAATGATTGAACACCTTATGATGGTAGAGCATATGGAAATTTGTAAGTCAGTGTTGCCATGGGTGCACTGGTGGTTGTACCTGTGAAGTTCCCTGATTTCTGAAAGTCAGACTAATTTGTTGAACTTTGGTAGATCTTCTGGATCTTTATAATTTGGTTGTAAGTACTACATTTCACCATGCTGGCTTCCAGGCAGGAAAGAAATAGAAGTGGAGCTGTTGCTCCTCTGACTTTGGCTGAGGGAATCCTAATTTTCATTTGCATGTGGAAATCACAGGGCTGATGATTAACTCTTGGTTGCTGAAATTTGTCTGTAGCATGGACAGTTACTTTATGGTGCTTTGGTAGTGTCTGCTTATTTTAAGAAACAGCTGAGGTATCTGGTGATATTTTATCATTTCTTATTAACCTGTTGGCAAACTGAGCTGTATGGCAAATGAGGCTGCAATCTAGACATTAAAATTTATTAGTGAAATTTCATCATGACTTTGTATTTTTGAATACATGGAGCTGGCCAGTAGTAACCCTTGTAGCTGAATTTCTTATAGGTAAGAATATAGAGAAGTGTGTAACTAATCTTGCAATCTAAATGAAGCTTTCTACAAGTTGTTTTTAGTTTTTCCCAGTTTCCTAACAGTGGCTAAAAAAAGGCAACAAAAATCCATCTTGACAGACAAGCACACATATAGGGGAAAAAGTAGCTTTGAGCTCCAAGTGCAAGACTTTCTTTGGACTCTCAAATACGTGTTATTTCATTGCTTAGGAAAGCAAACTAATCCCTCCTAGAAATTCTATTATGTGGAACCGTATTGCTACCGATACAAGTCAACAGCAATTTTGTGCCTGTGGAAACCAATCATATTTATTTCTGTCACCTACGGTATGTTCCAACTGACTGATGATAGTAGTACTCAGTCCTTTGCGAGGACTAGCTGCTGTAATAAGGGTGAAAGATAAACCTCTGAAACCTATTGACAAAGTATTTGCAACAAGAAGATGATAAAACTCAAGAATTTGGGTTTCATTCCAACTTGCTCTGGGAATGTGCTCTTGTGACCTATGCTGTACGTCTTCCTTCCATGGAATTGACTGTTTCTAAAAGACGTAGTGGTGATTATTCCTTTTTCACTGCAGGAGAATGAGGGGAAAAGTGCATGTGAAGAATAATAGAGATGGCTTTCTTGTGAAGTTCCAGTGCAGGTGTTACAGAAGTGACAGCATCAGTCTCTTTTAATTTGAGAGGTAGTCCTACTGAGATCCTACAGATCTGGGATAGAACAGATGCAAAAATCTGACAGGATTTACAGTGACTTGGGTTTTTTTTCTGCTAAACTCAGTAAATGACATCTCCTTAGCATGTGAAAATGGAATTTTTTTCAGTCTTCATTTCATCAACTGTGGCGAACATATCTGTGCTGAATTTAGAAAGTGATCCAAACTTAATATTAAAGAAAATTATGGTAAAACATTTCCAAGCTTACTACAACTAGAAAACGGTTTTTTAAAAATCTAGAATTTTAATAATATTATGACTTTTGGAAGGCAGTCCAGACTTTTATCCTTAAAGATAAAGGCTAAATAAAAAAATTTACAATGTAAGAGGTAAAAAAAGAGGAAAAAAAGAAAACCAAAACAAACCCAAAACACCTGAAACTTTAATTTCTCTTGCAAAGTTATTGGTAAAATGAGGCACTCATGAAATAAATCAATCCCCTCTGACAGCTGCCAAAAGTCTACCCATGATTTGCTGTTAAAGACGGTACTTTTAACAGACTTTCTGGTCACCTGCTCCTCGAGGGCCTTTTAAATATAGCTTCAGGCAGTCTTTCATTGTACAGAACACATAAGAGACTGACTAAGAAGGATGTATGTGGTAGGACTTGCTACCTGGATGAAAGGAAGATTTATTAGATTACAGTTGCTGCTAATTTCTGCTTCAGAAGAAAGTCTAATTTAAAAAAAACCCAAAAAAACAAAACACCAACCAACCAAAACAACTTCCTTATTATATACAGAAGCTTGTGAAAAGTCTACACCAGTTATCAGCTAAGGATAATCAAAGATTAATGTTGCCAGGGGGTTGGATTTCCTCCTTTCTCCCACTGATATCAAGACCTGTTATTCCTTTACTCATTTACTTGGGAAAATGATTGTTGGCTACTGCTTCTCTGTAAGGAAAACAAAACTTAACAGTGTCAGGAAAATCACAAAGTGCTTGTGAACTGGTGAAAAGCCTCCCCCCCCCATCCCCAATGAGACTCTTTTGACATCCAAGCAGTAATTTGGCAGCAGAGGTCTACCCAGGCATAAGAACCCCAACAAGGAATCCTGAAGAGCTGGAGTCTATGGACACCTCACCTCAGATGGAGACTTGTACAGCTTGAACCAGGGTCTTAGGGAGGGGTGTTTTGTTGGCCTTTCTTCAGTTAGGAATAACTTTGTGGCAATATTGACTAACAGGCATTTTTTCCCCCTTTTTTCTCTAAACCCATCTGCTAGCAGTGCGTATCTTTCAGTTCCCGCAGTAATGCTGCAAAGGACTTATGTTCACTGTCCTCAGAATCATGGATTAGTAGTGAGATTCAATCAAGTCCCCATAATGATTTTCTGCACTGGAACAGCTGCTGCCACCCATGGAAACCCTACGGATTTTTCCCTGAATTTTTTGTGTAAAGCCCCCTGCCTTTTCTTGGAAAAGAAAAAAAAATCAAAGACACAAACAGTGTGATGACCACTGATATTTTAAGACCTACCTTGTGCTTGTGACTGCCTAAATCCCTAGGTGTGGATTGTGACTCACTAAATAAACCCCTACAATGGGAGAAAGCTCAGTGGAGAGGAACAAGGAGATGTGCCCATGAAGCTCAGGGAATGAGGTAAAGAAGCTGAGTATCCCAACAGCAAGGAGACCAGAAGGTGGCCTTTGTTTCAGATAAACAGCTATCAACAGCTGAATGGATCACCTAGCGCTGCAAGTGTCTTGCTGACTCAGCCAGACCAGCAGGGGGACTGTAAATACTTCCCTCAGTCCAACACAGAGTACAAAAACTGGGTAACTATTAAAGTAATTTGGAATAGAGAAGCAGGTTTGAGCTGGCTTCACCCACATATTCCTTCCTGGAGACTGGCGATAGCAAAGGTTACACCTTTCACACATGGGATATCTGAAAGAAGCTGATGAGGGTTTATTGGACTCTGGCGGTACTAACGGTGGATAATTGTTGGAGACTGGAGTGTTTCAGTCGACCAGATCCTTGAATTAACAGAGGGCTAATCATCTGATTCCTCCTTATGCTGAATGTTGTCACCTGGGACTATAAAGTCCCTCAGCAACTTCTCAAGGTTATGGAGGGAGTTTTTTGCTGGTTTGGAAATGTGGACTGTGAACCCCTGGTTTGTCACCTGGTTCTGTACAGTGGCAGTTCTACAGTGTGCTGTGATGGAGGAAGGCAGTGTTCCAGTCACTCAGTGAGATATTCCTTTAACTCAAGCATTGCAAAGTGCAGCATAGGGGTTATTTATTTAGACAGAATATGTCAGCTTGGTTGGGGGGACTCAATTTTGCTGCTACCTGGCAATGTAAGTATGTGACCTCTCTCCTAAGAGTCTCTATGAGGTTTCTTGGCTTGGCTGCCCTTCTGTGTAGAATCATCTCCATGACACCTCTAGTGGAAAAAAAAAATCTGCAAAGAACAAAATAAACTGGTGAGACAGGGGACTGTGAATGGCATTTTTTATTTTTCCTTTTGAAAGCAGGATCTTTGCAAAGAAATAGTTTTTTCTAGTTTCAGCCTATCAAATGGCTCAATTCAGACAAGGATAACAAACATGCTGAGTATGTTGTTTTCTAAGAGGTGTACAAGAAACAAGGGCAGTAATCTTTGTCTGTTTTATACAGTAGTCCTAAGGAATAGCATACTTTGAACCATTAAGAAGAGAATTTAGCAGTTAAACATTTCGGTATCAGTCACTAGATATTGGAGCACTTACTTGGGGTTATCCAGATGTGTTCAATAACTAATCCATTTCCAAAGAAGGATATTTGAATCTGTGTTGGATACTGTGCTCTCAGATTATTTGGTTAACTGGTCAGACCTAATGCCTAACACACCAGAGCTGATCTATTGATTTCTACTCCAATACTTGGTTTCTTGAATAGTTTGCAACACTGTCCAGGAGTGGAACATATTGATATATGTAGTGATTTAGTCATTGTATTGCAGCTCTTTGCAGACTTTTGTAAGGACATTCATGCAATAGACTGAACTAGACAGGTGTTGCTTTGCCCAATTAGAACCTGTGATTTTCTACAACAGCTGTGGAAGATACTTCATTCACCTCTCTCCCCCTTGTTATATTTATTTGATACTTAGGGAAGGATTTGTCCTTGGAATATTGGATAGTGATGTATTTTTATCTCAGAAGAAGTCCTTTAATGAGAATAAGCTTTTAACAGAAAATCATTACTTAAACAATTTTAGAGCCTTTTGCTATCTGTTGCAACTGAAATCAATATGCCAGGACATAGATACTGAAATTAAGTGCAAACTTGATTTGAGTATCATATTAGTTTCCAGACTAACACTTCAGAGCTATTTAGTTAATAAACTATTTTTAACTAAATGCTTTTCATTGATATTTTCATAATGTGTTTTCCATGTATTTTCATTACATTTATATATTGCCTTCACTCAGAGAAAATTCATATTTTGCAAGCATATAGCAAGATTAAACTGAAATGTTGCCTGCAAAAAAAAAACCAAACCAAAACCTTAAGCAAGGTCTTTTTCTTAAATCTGCTATGGACAACAATTAAAGCAGCCTAAAATAAGCACATCATAAGAACCAAACATGTCATATGAGCTACTGTGACAACTCATGTGTCCAGTTCATTTGCATATTCTGAGTGTTAGGCAGACATTTTACTAAGAATTTAATTCTAAGCTTTTACGTGACATCTTAAAGGTGACTTAGTCCTCTATTTGTCACATCTTTGCACTGTGTAGTTGGGAAGACAAATTTTCCAGTTCTCTCTTAAATAGGTACAGATTTACTTGTTCTGTGTTTTTAGCAGCATTGCATTATTCAAAAGTGATATAATTATATTAAGCATGATTATAAACCACAGTGGACAAATTATCCCATTCCCAGCTTTCATCCTGCTCAATGAAATCATGGCACAATTTTTCCTTCTCATCACTTAAGGCAACTTGAAGTGTCCAATGTGAAAGACCTGCAACAAAGCAGTTCTCTTCAAAAGTCAGGAAGGTGAGGTTGAGGCAGACAAAGTTAATGGATGGAGATATCCAGCAAAATGAGACTCAGGAGGGAAAATAACTTTGTGTATGCATGGTTTTGTTTTCTTTTTTCAGAAAAAAGATAGAACAGTCTTAGACTTTAGTGTACTACTTCAGAGATACCACTGCTATACACATTAAGTGATTATTTTCCTTTTTCCCCAAAATGTTATTAATGTTAGATCAGTAATTTAAGAAAGTTGCAAAAGAGATTATTTGTTTTGACTAGATTGTTTCTGGCATCAGTTTTAGTAAATCGTTCATAGATTAGGTGAAAATTGCATTTTCAGTACATGAATTTTTTCTTTTTTTTTACAAAAAGGGGTTCTGAATTTCCTGAAAGAAATAATGGAAATTTTGATCAATAATGTTTGTTATCAATATATTACCTGGACAGAGACAAAATGAAACCCCTCTTTTTTAATTACTGTTTTGATTATTATTTATAAAATAAATTTTACTTTAAAGGGAAAAATTGTAGATGCAGAAAATTTTATTTAAATTTAATATTTGCAAGTTCTTAGAAGATAGACTCCATGCCTGTCACAATGCTGGTTTTTTAGAAGTTTTTTTCAGGCAGAAAAACAGGGAGAAAGAGTTAGGTTCTGTACATAGACTTATTTTTAGTAGGAGCTAAAATCTTCAAAATAGTGATGAGACATTTTATTTTATTTTAGTATAGACTCCTTCCACTTGTGTTTGTTTATTCTATGTTAGGACTTTTAAAAGAATTTTATTTAACCTGGTTGGTACTTAAATGTTAGCCTGTGTCTTTCATATAGCTGGTGTTTGCATTTCATAAATGCTCATTCCAGGATGCAGTTTAGTGCCTTGGCTGTTATTTTTATTGTAAATAACTTCAGTCAATTATCTACGGAGTAGCTCAAGTTAATGTAGGAACAAGCATTTAAGTTCATGAATAATCTTGTTCTTCAAGTGAGTACATGTTTAATATTTCAGAACACTGTTACAACATTTGTTACAAGCAATTCCAGCCAGGCTATGAAATCAACTCCTGATAAGCACTTCATGTTAGGGAACTCATTTTAGAGGATGTCCTCTCTAGCAACACATCCTGTGCATCTTTGCCAGTGTTTACTTTGCACCCAACTGCTAATGGCAACATTCCAGTGGATGTTTGAGCTGCCCTTTCTCTGCTCCATTGCCACTGTGAATGGACCGGACTGGCTTCTAAATTCTCAGAGATAATGAAGTTATAATTGCACGAAAATTATGCTTTCAAGGACGACTTAGACCTGCTTGCAGTTACCCACCTAACCTGCCTGGAGGCTGATGAAGGTGCCCCCGGGGCACTGCAGTGTGGTGTGCCTGCCCCAGCCTGCCTGGAAAGCTCCCTAGGAAGCAGTGGGACTAGACTCTCCTGAGCTCAGTGCTACGCGGCTTCTCTTGTCTTCCCAGCCATCTCTCTTCAGATGGAGGAAGTCACTTGGTGCTGGCAGAAGCAGGAACTTTCACCTCTAATGTTTTTGGGGTTTTTTGCATGTGGATTGCATTTCTGTCACTCTTACGGAGTTGAAAAACTGCCTTTCACTCGTGCTTGCTAGCAGAACATCACATGTGATGCTTCTCCCTTCTCAGCTTAAGACTGGTGCTGCTGATTTGTTTCTTCAGGTTTATTTCTGCTAAATTATGGCCATGGTTTGCTCGGTCTGGTTGAGCTGCGCCATAGCCTCCACCTACCTCCCTGCCCCAGAGCAGTCCGATCAGCTGTGCATCACAGCTGGAAGTATTTAAATTGCCCACCTGAAAGGAGTTGGAAACCTTGTGTAACTGTGATTACGTGCAGGCCTACGTGACTTCTCCTCTTGGCCAAACAAAAGAGATGGAAAATTCTGAAATGTAGTTCTATTTTTAGTTGATAAATTGTATCTTAATTATAATAGTCTGCACCTTAGGAAAAAACATCCAGAATTTAACCTGTATATTTTGGAAGCTGATTTTTTTTTTTTTACTTGAGTTGGTGATGATCAGGAAACTAAAACGCTTAGAAATTATGTAGAAATCAGTTAATCACAGTTCACACTGAGCAACATTTAGCTAGGTATTAGGACTCTAGCTAAATGAATGTGAAAGAGACTGGATTTGGTAATAGCAGCAAGACAAGCACCAAGCTGATTGGAAAATGATTTTTTTCCCTTAAGAAAGGTAAATTTTGGTATATTTATGATGTAAGATTTTTGGTTTAGTCCTATCTGCTTGCATGGATTTGATGTGCCTTGGGCTCAAGATGGCACATTTGAACTTACCAGTTGAGATTTCTAAAGTCTTCAGGAACTTAGCTGATTTAATGGTAAGGATATCCTCCAGTTTGTTTTGGCACTGTCACATCACATACAAGCCACTGAAAGAGCTCTTCATTTTGTTTAGGTAAAGTTGTTTTCAGTAAGCATGATATTTTTATAAGGTGTGAAGGTATACAAATTTTTGTCTATTATAAATCTTATTTGGCACAAGCATAACTTTTTCCTAGCTATATATTTACAGCAATTATCTTTCACTAAATAATTCGAATTATAACTTGTCCTATTACAAAACAAAATAGACACAAAAGTTGAGAAAGCATCTGCATTTTCTATTCAAGCCAGCCACCTTTAATTGTGAAAGGCACTAGCCTAGATTTAGGTCTGCTGTGTACAGATCGAAGCTATCACTGATTTGAATGCCTTTTTGTCTTGATAGCTTGCAGTAAATTCTGATAAGAGTTGCTAATATGTATTTCCCCAGAAGGATACTCTGTGTGAGTAATAATGTCTCATTTTCTCCTAGACATGCTGTATACTTAAATGTGTTATTTATAAATAGCCTATAAATTGAGATACGTTCATTAATGTCTAAGTAATCATGGAAAGAATTGCTATATTGCATCAAATTCAAAATATAACATCAATGATTCTACTGAGTTGCTGATTTTCTTTTTCTTCCCAGAAAGAAAAAATCATCCCTTCAAATACAACTCTCCTGCCAGTTGTTAATGCTAGCAATATCAGTTTTTTCAAAGCTAAAACTCTGACTTGAGCCTCTTCCAGAGCTCTGCCGCCTTTTCCAAATTTCACAGAATTTTTTTCTTTTTTTTCTTGGTTTTTTTCTTCATTTTTTTTTTCTTACAAAACTAAATTAAGCCCCTTTTTCCACTTTAGCGAGTGCTTTTTCTCCTTACAGAGATACTCTGCACCATTTCCACTTGCAAATCAGAATTTATTATTATTATTACTGTTTTACTTCAGGCAAAGCTTAAGGTGTTCAGAATTGCCATGCAAGTACACCGGGGTGGGTGTGCACAGACAGGGAAGTGCAAAATTTTTAGACAGGCTCATGAGTCAAATGACAATAATCATGAAATAGCGAGTGGGTAAGGGGCTATCATGCCCTGTCTTCATGCAGATAAATGCCTTCATGTATTGCTCTGGTGTTGAGATGCTTGATCCAGTGATCTATTTTCTCTTTTATGGCTGCTGGGCTGGTGGAGTAGGGGATATGAAACCTGTGCCACGCTACCCATCCAGCAGACTCTCTTATTATGATGTTCTTGCAGCCAAATTTCTCTGTCAGGTGTCTGTCAGGCTTTTAGTCCACTGCACTTTAGGTCTCAAGTTGGGTGTTGATGTATAGAAGATTGGAGAAAAAAAAAACCAAAACCATTATATTGATTTTTCCTTTTCAAACGACGCCTTTATATTATCAAAGTAACTTTCAGATTTTAATTGCAAAGGTCTGGTGTATTAAAATGACATAAAAATGTGAATCGAAAGAAAACGTTTTCCCTTATTAAGTCAATAACATTTTATTGATCAAAAACGTATTTTTATTTCTGAGAATATTGGTTTAATATTATGCTGAAATTCAATGTTTGATAAGGACTAGAAATATCTCTGCACTTTTGGTAGAATCAGCCATGAAAAAGAGATGGCAGCTCTGATTGGCTCCTAGAACAACTCAAATCAATCTGAACAGGCTGGCTTAAAACCCTTCCTCCGTTTCATACATGTCCTTTGTTCCGACTTCCATTCCTAAAGCCTCTTTCTTCCCTGTGTACTTGTTCCTTTTCCTAGAAAATTAGGGCTGTTCTTAACAAGAAAGGGTGAAGAGTATTTTTGTAAGGGGGCAAGGGTGTTAGTGTACAGTATATATATCTGTGAACTCACAATACGCTGTTAATTCCATGCTAATTTTCCACGTGGACACTCTGGTTATTTAATATAATTTTGATGGCCATAGCTTTTTATTGCCTAGTGCCATGCTGTAAATTCAAACCCTACACTGTCCTTCAATATCCTTCCCAGGCACACAAGCGCTAAAATCATTCACCAGAGGAGAGAAATCACCAGAAAGAGGTGGTTGCCCTGTAGTCCCCAAGAGGTCAAAAAACTAAACACCTTGGGGGATATAATCTATGGGATCTAACTCAGTGAAGCTATATTATGGACATAAGGCATATAGATTTGTAGGAAATCACCCCTTTGACTGTATTTAGCTCCAGGAATCTGTAGTGAGCTTATTTACTCAATGGCTTAAAGTCCTTTTCATGTATCTAATCAAAGTAATGAGCATTTTGTGATATGCAATTAACTCTGCAGTTGCCCAAACATGTGGGGACAAATCTTTTGACAACTCTGTGTGTATATATGCATGTTTCTGTGTGCACTGAAGGATGTTGTGCTTGTTATACAGTATTTTCAGGTAGTTCCTGTTTATTGTTGCAGTACTTGTGCTCACCAAAGCTTTGACTGCAGTCAAGGGGTTTGTATTCTTTAAGGAAATGTACATGAGCACCTGTCAGTAGAAATGGTCTTTGAGAGGAGAGGTTCGAGGCAGGCCAGCTAGACTTATCCCCGTTGCCAAAACAGATGGGCACAGTGTAAATCTTCATTTGTTTTTTTTTGGTGAAAAACTCTAATTCCTAGGGTGTAGCTTTTAATCATTGTATGCGGGCGTTGGCTTCGTACATTAATTTTTGTGTGCATATCTTGGAAATAGTTACTTGACGTACAACTATCAGAGAAATTTTTAACTCCAGGCACCTAAAAATGCAAGGTTTCTTCTTACTGTTATGCTATCAAACTATTTTTATATAGCATCAGGAATCCTGGGCTAAGCATCATTGGGGTTTTTTTGAGGATGCTTGGGAAACAGAACCTTTTCAGTTTTGTTTTCAGGCTTTCTCATGGTAAGGAAAGGCGAAGGCCCACACTCCTGGGAATCAGTAGGAGTATTTGTTGGCCTTGCCTATCGCACTCCTCTCTGCCTTGAGTCTCCAACAACCCCTTAAGAGGCCTCCTATGCAAGCCTATGTACATGAAATCGATGAGATGAGCATTTCAAACAAATAACTTACCTTTATTTTTGATTCAGCCATCCATTATAGAGGCGTATTACGCTGCAGCTCCCGGTGAGACGAGCGCTGCGGGAGCCATGGGCAGAGCAGGCCTGACTGCTGTCCTGATTAGATCACCGACAGAGCAGCAGAGATTTAAACAAAATTGGCTGGGCAATGGCTGCTGAGGCAATAATCTTTTTAAAAGCTGTAGAGGCATGGTCAAGTGGTTAGAGTATGAGCGTGGAAACCAAGTGTTTTGAGTTCTGTTCCTGCTATAGATATGTCTAATTTGTCACCTGCATCAACTAACTTTTCCTCATCTGAAAAATGGAGATAAAACACTTATTTCTCACCACTCTAAGGTGGCAAAGTGCTATTTGGAGCAAATTTTGACTAGATTGTTTTTTTACCACAGTGAGTAATTTTTCTGACATCTCTCAGATGATTGCAGGTGTGCTTTCTTCTCTGCTCTTACTTATACACACATTACCTCTGTTTGAAAATTGCAAGTGGAAAAGTGGAGAAAAGACCACGGAAATAAATGTACTTATGTATTACAACTAATAAGAAAACCTCTTGTTGCTTTCACAAGCATAGATACACTAGTTAATAGTAAAACTGGATTACTTGACCTGCTGTAACCTGCCTGTTTTATCAATTTAATTTCTTGTTCTGGAAATCATTTAGCAATGGAGATTACTCATTTTCTTAAATATGCCTAGATGGTAGGATTAATCTTTAACAAGGTGGTTGCAAAGTTATTGGCAGTGTGTTTATGAAATACTATTATTTCAAGTTTTGTTTTTTTAATGAGATGTTTATGAAAAAACATTCCTCTCTAACAGCATCCAGGGTCTCATAACAGGCTTTTGTATTAACTTTATATTGTATTAATCTTTAAAATACGGAATTTCCTTCTGAAATTTATGATTGTTAATTTACACAAATGTAGCATGTTTTACTTTTGAAACTGTGTTAAAAGGCAAGAATAGGATTGACGTTATCTACTTTCTTTCTGTGAATGTGGTGTAGCCAGAAATGCTTTTTGGAAAGGTGTATTTGGTCTCTGCTTTTAAAAAAAAATTAATATTTGGGCAAGGTTTGCATTTTAGCTCCATGTTCTGTATTTCTATCTCATATTTGATCCTCCTGGATTTGTGCTTATAATCTCAGCAAATTCTCAATTATATTGACAGGGCTGCATTAAAATAATAATAAATAAATCCTTAATTCACACTCTAAGTCTGAAAAAATAAGTTTCTCCCTATAGCTTCTATCAACAGTTAAATTCCAAGTTGGTTCAGATCACTATTTACACATATAGTCATTTTTATATAAATTATGACCTTCTAGAAATTACTTTTTGTTGAACTAATGGGCACTGACTATTTTTTAATATTTTTTTTTTCTGTTAGGTTGAGGTAATAGAAAATATAACTGAAGTGCAAAATTCTCTTAGGAGCTCCAGATGAATATTTTCTTGCCTAAGGGAGCAATGAGTATTTCTGCCTCAAAACTGAAACAGCCCTTTCTCCCAATCTTTAAGCAAAACATTAGGTGCCATCTCCTTTGTTGCTTCTATGAAGTTTTTCTGTACTATTGCTGTCAAAGATCAGATGCAACTGCTTTGCCTTAAAGGTTTGTCATATATTTAGTAGGCCTTGCACTTTATGCCCTGGCATACCTGACTCCTCCATCAGCGTGCTTTCAGCTCAAGAGCTTAGAAATTTAAGGGGGCCCCAAGAGTTATTATACCTTCCTAACTGGGTAAAACATTTTGCAGTTAGAAAATAAACCAGTTGCTGACATGAACTAGGACCTCAGGTGCCATGCAGCACATGATTTTTGTTGCAAGGCTTAAAGAATCCTGCCAAAAACAGATGTGGAAAAGTAAAAATCTCTCTTCAATATCTGTTGGCTTAAATCTTCTGACTCCTCTGCAGTATATGGTGTTGTAGCACCTTCCCTGCTTTAATAACTCACTGTCACAATCTGAAATAGAGGATGTGTTTTGGGGCTGGGATGATGTTAATGTAGGCAGAGTAAGGGAAGAGGCTTGGAGAGGTATTTCTGCAAGTCTGCTAGTTTTATAATCCTATTGCTGAAGAAAAAAGAAAAGAGGAAAAAAAGGACATTTTTCTTAAAGCAGGTACACGAAAGAAAGCAGCCAGCAGCAGGGGTAGTTTTTGCCATCATATATAATTTTAACCATAGCTTCACCTCTCTAAATCTGCAAGCATAAACCTTTCCAAACAAGCGTGTGTATACAAACACTCACATACACACACTCCCAAAATACGTAAATTATCTTTACAATTACCACAAAATTTCGTTGTTGTGATGGTATAACAAGCAGAGGTTGAACTCCAACCATTTTGCAAAGCAGAGTATTTCATGAGAGCCAAATTCCTCCAGAAGTGAAAATAACCTGTAGTCTTGTGAACAATCTCAGGGCAGTGTACATGATTTTAATGGGTGCATTATTTTAAACACGGCCTTCACCATCTGCTTCACCCTCTTCACAATCAGTAAAAAACATAATGCATGGCTCTATCATAAGATGAAAGATAAAAGTTATTTCAATAAAGTCTTAATCTGTTATGATTTTTTTCTTACAAGTTGTGGGAGGACTGGAGGATTGCTGTACCTGGAATGTTTTTTTTAAGTCTTAAGGCAAATTTGAGTTGAGTCATTTGTTGGGTAAATTCAGGTCTGTTGACAAAATAGAGGATTTTTATAAGGAAAACAAAAGTAGCAAAACAAAAGGACTGTGCTACAGAAATGACTGAAGAATTCAAGTTCTGTGAGTACAACAGGAGAGATGAGGAAGGTAACTGTGGTCTGTGAGAACTAAATTCTGCTCAACATTTGAGCAGTGCTCAGTTGACTGTCTGTTGACTCTGGTACAGACTATCCATAGGACTTTATGAGAGGAAGAGTAATTCCTGATAAAAATCAGCTCTGCCTTGTTCTGGTAGGCTTGTGGTTTGCTTTATTTTCCTCCCAGAGCTCAAGTGAAGTCAGGTCCAGATCAGTCAAGTCTGGTCCAGGTCTGTCAGGTCTATGTCTGCCCCTGTGTCCAGGTGAGGCAGGTCAGGTCAAGTGAAGTCAGGTCCATGTCCAGGTCTGTTAGGTCCAGCTCTGTTCCTGTCAAGTCCAGGTCCAAGTCAGTCCCTGTGTCTGGCTCAGGTCAAGTGGAGTCAGGTTCAGCTCCAGGCTGCCAAGCCATGCTGTCCCTCCCCAGTGCCAGCCGGTCAGGGAGAAAAGATAAGCTGGTAAACAGCTATAGGCTGAGATAAGGCAATTTGCTGAAACAAAAGCTACGTTTGCTCATGCATCAGCAAAGAGAAAAGGAAGATTTTCTTCTCCACTTCCCACCAGCAAGCAGTGTGCAGCCACTTCCTGGGAAGCAGGGCTGCAGAAGGGAAATATTGTACATAAGAAATGTCCTCCCTTCCTCCTCCTTCTCCTTGTTGTTATGCCAGAGCTGATGTTGTTAGGTGTGGAATATCCCTTAGCTTTTCTCTTGGTGAAAAGGATCAGCGTAGTCACTTCAGTCCCCTGGATCATCTGGAGTTTGTGAAAGGTACTGTCTTCATCATTTCACTGGAGATTATGCTACAAATCCTTAACAGATCCTGAATAGAGATGTAAATTACGCATTCCTTACCCATGGAATACTCTAAGGACTCTTCCCAGAGAGGCATCAACATGTTCGGCATTGAAGTTTGAGAGTTTGTGACTGAGCTTTTGGGGTAAATGTGTGCTGGGAATGTAAATATGAAAAGGTGAAGAAATTCGTTTTTGAAGGAAAAAAATGAATGCATTTGTTTGGAAACCTGACTCTTTGTAAACAACCACACAGTCAGTCTGTGTGCACATGAGCTTGGGGAATCACAAATATTTCTCGAATGAGCTGAGTTTCTCGCTTGTGAAAGGACTGCAGAATTGAGTTGTAGGAACATAGGACCGTTATTTACACAAAGGTTCAAGAATATGAAGAGGTTGGAGTCCAGGACAGTGTGATTGTTTAGTTTGAAAAGAAAAAAGAAGTACGGAAATAGGAGTTGCAACCTGTATAATGCCAACTGCTCACCTCGGCTTTAATATAGACTTGAGATTTGGACAGAAGCATGTATTTAAATATATGCATTTAAAAAATATTTTACTTGCTTGAAAGAAGCTACTATAATGGTGGGTTTGTTGAGGAGTTTTTGTTTATTTGTTTGGGTTTTTTTAATTCTCCTGGGCTTGGTCAATGTACTGACATAAAAGAACTCCCTTTAAATACTTTTTAGAAAAATATGGGTGACCAGGGGAGGATAACAGAGCTGGGGAAGTGTCTGGAGCACAAGTCCAGCGAGGAGCATCTTGAGGGAGCTGCGAGTATTGAGACTAGAGAAAAGGAGGCTCAGCGGACACCTTATTGCTCTCTACAATTACCTGAAAGGAGGTTGTAGCTGGGTGGGAGTCAGCCTCTTCTCCCAGGCAGCCAGGGACAGGATGAGAGGACATGGCCTCAAGCTGTGCCTGGGGAGGGTTAGGTTGGACCTCGGAAGGAATGCCTCCATGAAAAGGGTTGTTAAATGTTGGAATGGACGGCCCAGGGAGGCACATCTTCCTGGAGGAGTTCAAGAAACACAGTGATGTGGCACTTAGTGCCATGGTCTAATTGACAGGGTGGTGATCAGTCAAAGGTTGGACTTGATGATCTTAGAGATCTTTCCCAGTCTAAATGATTCTGTGGTTTGCATGAGGTGAGAAGCTTTTCTTAAGAACTTTAAATCATTTCCTAAGTGTATATTTGCCCAGTAGTTAGGCTATTCTTTACGTAAAAATGCTGGATGTTTGAGAAATGTTGCACGTAAAGAGAAATTTGCTAAGCCGTGTCCCAGGACAAAAGCTTAAAAAGAAAAAAGTAAGTGTTCCCTTGCAAAAGTCGATTCCTCTTCTGCTTTGAGTCACAGAAAGTTGTTCAAGGAAAAGAAAACAGCCTGGAGATGAGTCTGGTGGTTGTGTGCTGATTGCCTCTCTGTGGAGGAAAAAACCAAAATATGTGTTTCCAACAGACAGAAATGATCTTGTTTCTCATAGTCTGAATTTGGCCCACAGGTTGGCTTAAGATTGTCCCTATCTAATTATGTGGCTTAACAGAGCCACCATGAACAAGAAATTTCCAAAAACTAATTTACAATGCATTCTGACTTGGAAGTTCTGTGGGCAAGGGAGATAAAAGTGTCATAAAAACACAGTGTTGGTTTTTAAAAGACCATCTTGAAAAGGAAGAAAGGAATGAAGAAGCCCACTGACGGGAGGGGAAGTCGTAGATTCATAGTGAGGAATTTTTATGTTTTTCATTGTACAGACTTACAGTTCTTGTTTATGCATGACTTTTGACTCATTAAATGCATTGATGTAGGTCCTGAAATATGTCTTTAGTAATTTTTATGAAATACACCCTCAGTAAAATCATAAGATTATTTCATCTGACTTGGTAAGGCCATGTATGATTCAAGGATAGTGCACACATTGACTTCATGGAAATGGTTTATCTGTATTTGAATTGATTTAGTGAAGTTGTCTGTTTAATTATCTCTAGATTTTAAAATTCTGACTAATTTTTCCCTCTTATATAAAAATATGCAAATAAGCAGTCAAACACTGAGCATCAATAGAATCTCCTGTGAACTGCCTGAACAAAAACTTGTCACAAATCTGACTCCACAGTCAAAGGGGTGGAAATAGCACCACGGATGGATTTGCAGGATACTAATAAAAGCCTTTTATATAAGAACATCCCCAGAGACAAATCTTTTATATACTCTCAGACGTGCATAAATCACTGACAAATCTGTCTGGCAAGCTTGTTTGGTAATTTGATTTATTAACCAAACCAATTTAACAGTTTATAGACTTGTTCATTTGAACTTGTTAGAGACATCCTCTGTATGTTTAAAACACCACTAACTATGTGTGTGTGCCACTAAATTATAGCTAAGGATATCATCAGTTTCTACTTCTCCCATTCCCTCACACTTTATGTATTATGCTGAAATATAGCATCTTCCCTGAGCATTTTGTTTTGGATACTATTCTTAAAGAACATCTCAGGGATTATGACTGTCTTAGAAACATGTCTTTATTTCCAAGCAAGAAGAGCTTATTTTTAAGGGTTAAATTATTGTGGTTTCATTCTTCTTCTGAAATTGCTCTCTGTGCCTTCTGATGTGTAGAACAAACAGGGTTATTATTGCCATTTGCAGATGGACATATGTGGTCCTCTCTATCATGTAGCC
Organism: Edolisoma coerulescens; assembly: GCA_013397115.1. Classification (NCBI taxonomy): domain Eukaryota; kingdom Metazoa; phylum Chordata; class Aves; order Passeriformes; family Campephagidae; genus Edolisoma; species Edolisoma coerulescens. The sequence continues at coordinate 1,110,302 of VWZW01002576.1, forward strand.
TTTTCCCATCTAAATGAATCAACCCAATTTAATGAAAATTGCCTCTCTGCACTTAGGCTGGCAAAAAAAAAAAACAAACCTTTGCCATCCCTTTTCTGAGAGGAGGTACCCAGCCTTTTTAAATGTGGCATTAGTAGTCATGTCCACCAACAGAACGTTTCTGTCTAAATGAGATTTTATTAACCAAGAGAGAGGGAAAAGTGCTCTCAGATATGACAGACTGAGACTCCAGCAGCTGGATGGGAAGGGGGGAGGGAAAAGATGAGGAAAACTGAGCTCTAGAAGTAGTCTGGACATTAGCAGGCTCTGTCAGCTGCACTTTTTTGTAGGATAGGTGGCTGTAGGCATTATAACAGAAAGAATGCACATTGACATTCCCATTACCCATGTTTGCAGTCACCATAATTAGAAGGCAGATGGAGAAGTGGGCACATGTCTATCAGCACATACTTACACTTAAGGCTTGAAGTTTGTCTCTGTAAACCAAGCATGCAAATAGGAATCATTGCTCTCAAATTATCAGTCTCTAAGTGTGCTCTCCTATGGTCATTACTCAAAGTGCTCTTTCAAAACATGAGATAATGGGCTGGGTTGTTTTCTTATGCAATTAAAATGTATAGATCTTAATTACTGTTTGCCTTTTAAATGATATTTAATGCATTAGTACTCCAGGTAGAAATGGTTATTAACATCTCTGTTACTGGAGAATTGCTAACCTGCCAGGCTGAGGCCTTCCCTAGACAAAAATATCATCATGATGCATAGAATTCAGTGAAATTGATTGTAAAGATGAAACTGAAACAAGAGCAACAAGAAATTAAAAAACAGAAGGATAAAAAAATTCCGCAGTATGTTTTATGGCATGGGCAAAGAGATTTGCACAATCATTGATAGGATTTGCAGTTCTGGTCTCTTTGTTATTGTTTTCCATGGGGTAACTTAGTGTGTGACCATGAAAGTAAAGTTGACTTTGTTTCACAGCCTACTATTCGTTCTTAATGAAGGAGTTGTTAGTGCAGAACTAGGATAAAATGTGTAAGGTTTTGTGGCCTCACAAGAGCTGAGTGGCAAGCTGTAAGAAAGAGGGTAAATCAACACCAGATTTGCATCTAATAAATCTTCTCTAAATTAATCATATGCATTAATTAATAGATGGCAAAGTATATCCCTTCTTGTTAATGAATAAGAAAAATGCCTCATAACATCATGCACTCAGGATAATAAGGAATACAGTGATGTTAACAGAAGGCTTTTTCCTCTGCCATGAATTTGGGAAATCCTCTCCCTATTTTGCCACCCACTCTCTAGAAGTGCTGTGACTGTGGCTGGCAGAAGGAAAAGCAAACATTGCCGAGCCAGCTACTCGCAGCTGTATCTGTGTCTCAGCTGTGCCCATCCATCTGCAGTCATTGCCATCTGCCAATTGCTTCAGTTGGGGAGCATCTGGAAGGCGAGCCATTTTAAAGAGAATCTGCTGCACAGCAAAGAAATTATTTCCTCCTTTTTCTTTTAAATCTTACTGGCTTCTCTTTCCTTTCCAGTGACTTGTGTGCGTGGCAGGAGTTGTACAGCAGCAATGTACCGAGAAACAGAGAGTTCCCTCCAGTATCCCACAGAAAAAGGAGACTAATCAGAGTATCTGTGATGGGAACACCACAATGAGATGTTCCTGTCTTCCACATTCTAATCTGTGAGTAGGTTCCTTGTAGGAATACTGTGTTATATTAAGTTCTACAGAAGAGGGCAGGTCCATTTGTGTGCACTTCCTTGTATTTCTGAAGAATTATTAGATAATTAATCATCTTTATAAATTGGGCTTATAGGGCCTTAGTTTTAACAAACTGGCTCTTCTGTTTTATTTTCAGTTAAAAAAATATAGACACAGACATCTTGTGCTCTGGCCATCTCTTACAGTTGTGCATATAATAATGCAGAAGGACCATAAATAAACAAGAATGCTCATTGCTTCATAAGTTTGTGTAAAAACTCCCAAAAAGTCATGCATAAAGGATAAACTGAAGCAGAGCTGGAAATCTGAGCACTCTTTGCAAACGATGATAATCCAGCTGCCATTTCTTGCTTATGTTGGTATTGTTTATATCTATGCTGCAATGTTGAAGCTACAATTCTGGGTATATTTGGTGTTGTTGCTTTGGAATTTTTTAATTTCTTGGTGAATTGAGAAGAAATGGAAATTGGGACTCCTGGCTTGGGGTGGATTTTACCTTCTGCAAGACATTTTTTACTTTTAATACCAAAAGCCTCCGGTAACAAAATTATCCATGCCCACAGAAAAATCTGACGTGTTTTCATTTGATTTTTTTTTTACCGTCAAAATATCCCCCTTTTAAAGCTACTGTCCTGCAAAAACAAGCTAATAAGCAAAAATCCATTCTTCACTCCCCCAGTGCTAATCTCTTATTGGAATCAGAGTTAGGATTTAACAGTGAAACAGGCAAGGGAGCGGCTTAGATTTGTGCAAGCAACAGGAAACAAATGCACTAAAATGGCTGTTTACTTCTTTCCATCCAGATCTTATCCAGGCTCTGTTTGAGGCAATGCCAGAGTGTCACTTTCACAAGGAATCTACATCAGCAGCTTTAAGCAGGAGAAAGGGTTTTGTCAGAATAAAAGAAAAATATTGGGAACTTCTATCAACTTTATTTTCTGGCTCTGTGGGTTTCCCTCAGTTGGAATCCGCTCTATTTTCTTTTTTTTAAAAAAGCTCCAGTAAAATTCTTCTTGCTTGTGCATTAGTGTCTTATTTACTGTTGCTTCTGAGCAGGAGGTTGTCATTCCTACTTTTTTCTTGTTTGGTTTGATTGTTATTTTGTTGTTTTGGTTTGTTTTTTGGTTTGGTTTTTTTTGTTGTTGTTGGTTTGGTTGTTTTTTTTTTTTCAGTCCTCCCGTCATGTGCTTCGAAAATGAACTTCTCTTTTTCTATTCCCTTTGTGTTGGTACAATAAGCATTTATTTCTGGCAAGTGGTTTTGTGGGACTCTGGTCCTTGGCTGTGAATCTTGGATTCTTACCAATTGCTCCTGTTCTGGGCCTGGTAGCTTTAGCTCATTAATCTAATGTTCTATAACTTCCTGCTGCTAATCCTGGTTGTTGGGCCCCGTGTTCATTAAGCTTGCTCCTGACTCCCATGTATGACACGGAGTGTGAAATAATCTGTAACGACAAGAGACATGGAAGCACAGCCTTGCTCCCCGAGCAGCCCTCCTGGCCTCTGCAGGATCACTTGTGCTCCAAGGACTGATCAGCAAGGGTGTAAAACCTGTCCTGTGCGAATGCTAACACTTGTTAGCGTGCACAGAATAAGTGCTCCAAACTTGTTGCTTTTTTTATTTTCCCTCGTGCTGAATAAAAGCACTGAGCCAATGTCAGTATCTGATGGGCTGCCAGCATGAGGCTGGGCCCACGATTAAGTGGAAAAGAGCAGGTCAAGTTGCAGACAGCCTCCTTTTCTCTACCTAAGATCAAGGCATTTTTGTTGTCCTTGTGATTTGAATGCAGAGTGCCTCATGGCTAAGGACTCTGAGGCTAACAGCTTAAAAAGGGCAAGAATTCCCAAGTATTTTTCCATCTTTTAAAAACTGAAATATCAGTCATCTTTCTGCAACACACAAATGCTCCAGGATGCAATTAAGGGTATCAATTTTACTATTCAAAGCCCTAGGGAGCTCTAAATCCTCCCTGAGTTCATAAACTCACCCCGTCATTGTAACTTCAAAATTAAATTTAGGGAGCTCTAGACTAGTGTTTCATTTTAGTCTTAGCCCTTGGCGTATATGGAACTCTTTCATGGGTGTCTGGCTGTGTGAGAAGGGGAACAGCGACCCTAACATTTTAGATCTGGGAACAGTCAGGGTGATTGGCTGCGTAATGCCCCTTTTCATGGAGGACACAGACCTCCAGCAGCTCTGCAAAGCTAGGAAGCAGCCAGAAGCAGCAAGTTTTCTGTACGCTCCCTTTATATTTCACACTAAATTTGTCTGCTTGTCAAGTCGGTTTGTTTGTTTGGTTTGTTTTGTTTTTTTAAATAAAGTGTAATTTCCTCATAAAAGCCAGTAAGTTGCTTAGTTGCAGGGATAGTTCCCTTCTAAATTTCAAGATTGGTAATTATATTTAACTTAGTGCCTCTTTGTGTAACCTCAGTTGTGTGGTGGTCCACCACTGTAAAGAGGAAAAACTTACTGGTGATTCTGTGAAAGCTGAAGGTTACAGCAACTCATTGTGGCATCTTTGTTGAGACCATTTGCTGACATTAATTCTAGTGGTGATTAAAGAGTCCGGCTGTGTCACCAAAACTGCGGGAAAAACAAAAAAATCTCTAACAACATTTTTAATGTTTGAGAATCAAGGCGTTACTTTATTCTGGCCAGGATGTGGAACAGAAATCATTTCATCCACACATTTCCCGGGTTGTGCAGTGAAAATCATTTCATCATACATAAATTTTACTCATATTTTTCACATATTTTATACAATCAGAACCCATAAAATTCGTTGGTTCAATGGTCATCTGTACCAAGTTACACAGTTCTTAGTATTTGGTTTCCTATTGGTTTCAGGTTTCTTCACCTCTGATGTCAATTTGATCCTCATTCCTTGGTTCTCGTATCAGTCTTTTCGGGACCAGGTGTCTCTGACCATGCCAGGGGGGATGTTTGGAGTTGATGTTCGTTAATGGTCATTAATGGTCGTTATCTTTTGTCTGTCTTCTGTGCTACGCCCAGTCTATTGAGATGTTGAGATCATCAGACCTCACCTGGTGGAACAGTCCTCTGAAAAGAAACTTCAATTCCCTTCCCCCGGGGCAAAGGTGAACAAAACTGACTAAAGTTACATAAAAAAAGATTTAAACTTTGTATAATTTCCAACAGCTGCAGCCTTGGCTTGAGAAAGAAGGTGTCACCATAGGTAGGTGTGATAGGACCTCTGGTAATTCTTAGTGAGGATTTCTGAGCTATGCTAGTCTGTATTTTTACTGCACAGTGAGAGTCAAAACTGGTCAGAATATTCTGGTGGTGAATTTACCTGCACCAAGATGAGTAGCAAGATTACTTTGTAACTCTTGCTGCAAAAAGGAATTTTTTTTTTTTTCTATGCACATGTTAGGAGGCCCAAGAAGTCTGGATTTAAATGGCAATAAAGATTGAGCTTTGAATACTACGGGAAAAAGAAATAAGTCATGTAAAGGAGACTGGAACTCTGCACAGGCTTCCTGGCAAATTGTGGCGTCTTTGACATGAGATGTTTTTAAGAGAGGTTTACCTAAATCCAGGTCAGGTCGGACAAAGGTAGCTGAAGTTGCTTTACTATAGGGAAAGGGGCTGAAGGATTTTTCTAGGTCCCTTCTAGTCTTATAACTCTTATCCAGAAAATACTTGAGAAAATAAATCACACAGAGTCTCTCTCACCTTTCCCCTGGGTTTGTGCCATTTTCTTCTCCTTTAAAGGTGAGCTGCAACTTCAGCCACATAAAAAATCATCTCAAATGCATCTTTGCACACTGCTATCAAAGAGCACCTTGCAGGAAAAGGCTTGAATTGTGTAGTCGACCTCATTTGTAGGAAAAACCCTCTTACCCCTCAGTGAAATTCTAATGTCCCTGCCTTGAAATACATTGTAAATAATGAATACAGTGCGTTTTGTCCAGTTTTCCCCATCCTGGCTACAAAATGCTTGAGGCAAGTTTGTGCTGCAAGCTCGAATCATTAAGGACTATGAATTTGCCGGAATAAAAATAATGATGATAATAATAAAGCAATACCCCAGTACAGGGAATCATTCACATTCTGAGCAGTGTATTGGAAAACAAGGTGTTTGTAACTGCTGTTCACAGTGAGTTACATATTTTTATATGTCATTCTTGGCATGAATCCTTGGAATGGTTATAGAGGATAATATGATGTTCACATTGACATGAATAGGTATAACACTTCATCTTAGTGACACCTCATACCTACAGAATTCAGAAGGATTGCTGTACTAGAAGCAGCTGAAAGCAGTCTTTAAAACAACAAATATAGTGCTTTAGTTCACAGAATTCATAGAGTCTCGTAAGCATGAGTGAAATATTGATGTTTTTGAGAAGTGAATTTAAATATCTTCATCTCTATCTATGAGTTACTGTGCAAGACAACTCCTTCCTGAAGCTAGAAGTAAAAATTAATAAAAAATTCAGCAAATGCCAAAAAGCTTATTTCATATGATCCAGAGGCTCAACAATGTTCATTGAAAAGCAATCTACAAACAGATCTGCAGGCATTTTCGACCATGTTTACATAGGTCAGGAAAAACCAGAACAAAGTAAATGAAGGTACAAGCCTACACTGTAGCATCAAGAAGGTTTAATTATTTGCCATTTGTGTTTCATAATTTGCTATTGTGTTTTGTTATGCACAATGCATTCCCTATCTTTGTTAAACACTCCTTTATCAAGATGGTGGTCGGACTTTGGGACAGGCTTCCTGGAGAGGTGGTAGAAGGTGGTCCCATCTCTGTTAGTCTTTAAGAGGATTTGGACAACACCCTTAATAATGTGCTTTAACTTCTGGTCCCCCTACTTTCACCAGAAGATCACTGTAAGTTCATTACAACTGAAATACTTAATTTTATTCTAATCTGTCAGAGACTGAATGAATATTTCTTTTAAAACAATAGCATCCTTAGGTGGCATTCAACTGAAAAAGCAAATGCAGCTTGCTTTGACAAGAAAGGTGACTGTTGCTTCAAATAGGACTAGATTTTGAGCTCATAGTTGTGCAAGTTTGTGGGAAATTCTGCTTGAAGATTACAAACTAATCTCACGAGGTAAAAATTGAGCTGAGAAAGCTCATCTTATTAAAACAAACCAAAAAGAGCTATTTCTGTGTTCACTGCTCATTTACATGGAATAGACCTGACATACACATCTTACAGGAGCCTGAAGAGGCTGTTTCCCATCTCCCCAGCTACTTTTTCAAAGTTATTAACATATGACATATTTCCTAATAAACTATGCATGTTTTTCTTTCCTGCTGCTGATTTGGCACTTTAGTACGTGCTTTGAGAATAGGACTGATTCAGTATAAAACCGTATTTATTTACCCTGGCCTTTTATCTTTCCTGAAGTGTCTCTGCAAGACCAGAGGAAGAAATATAAGTGTCCTGTTCCCCACAGATGTGCCGTGTCTGCCTGCTCACTCGAGCCACTCCTGTCTGTTCAATGTCACCCTGAGCTCACAGACCCTCTTCTTGAGGTCTGTAACAAAGGTTGTCAGAATTAAAAAAAGGACAAGCCCAAATAAATAATGCTCCTCTCCCTTCTTTTCTTCTTTTTCTCACATAAGATTTGTTCAGGAGCAACAGGGTTACTCAGAAGCAGAGGGGTCATTCTAATTTCAGCAGTTTTTAAACTGAGATAATTAATGGTTCATAACCCTATTTTGGTTGTGTTCGAGAATAAGAAGAGAAAATTAGGAAGGCTTTTAGTTGACCAGGCTAAACAATGAGGTGTAAAGTGACAATCCTGTGCCCTACAGAACAGGGAGGGAGGTATATTGTGTTAATTGTCCACCTGCCTGACAGTTTTAGTGCACTGTGACTGGTATAGAGAGTCTGTGACTATTCTAACAGGCAGCTTGTACGATTAATACGAGTCCTTACCTTTTCCGCCTTCTGAAAAACAAATAAACACCTTCACCGCATCTATGTGCCCTCCCACGTGAGCCTGCAGAATCATTCTGGGGGTGGGATGGGATGGGGAGGAGAAGCAGAAGCAGTAGTAACTCAATTTGTACAGAAGAAATCTGTGTGGAGGGTCAGTGCAGAGGGACACAGACATTGGAACAAAGAACAGCAGAGGTAAATCTACTTTCTATGAACCAAAACATAAGTGCTAAATTTAGAGTCATTCAGTCTGAGCTTGAATAATTTTTATATGTAAAAATAGGTTAGTCCTTAATAGATTTTGAAGAATAAGATAGAATACAAGATTATAAAAACAGACTCCAAACCTCACTGGTAAAAGTTTGAATGAGGATTTGGCTTTTATCTTAACTTGGGCCAGTATTTAATACTCCTTTCATTTGGATTTCTGCCATAGGATGGGTTTTAGAAATGGGGCCCAAAGTGATGTGCGTACATAAGCATAATGAAAAGTTTATATAAAAAAGTCATTCTTAGCCATCAGGTTATCTTTTATTTCGTTCTGGTTCTCTGATACTAAAATTCAAACTCTGGATTGCAATTCTTTTTAAAATTAAAGTTGAATAACTTAAAAAAAAATTGCTTACGTTTTGTATTAAAACTTCTAAAATCCATAGTGTGGTTCATGAAAGGGAAGGTGGCAACAATAACGAAAACACTGTTCTGGAAACAGCTGCAGTATTTTCTGTAGGTGTTATTATTGGTAGGGGATTGGTAACACTTTAAAAAAAAGTTGATAAAAAACATTAAACTCTGAGTGTCTTTTAATTCCCATTTTATAACTTTTAAACTGCGTTATCTGGGCTTTTAGGATGAAGAGCTACAATTTTCTTTGCATCATTCTTATTGCTGTCTTAGCACTGTCTTACTTAATATACAGCATTTTTAGAAACAACAAGTGTTTCTGTGTCTGCATTTATGCAGTGGGATAGCTTTAGGAGAGCCATCACATTCAGTAAGAATTCAAGTTGCTCCAGCTTTGAATATTTTTTGGTCCACAACACAATGACTCCAGATAAAGCTACTGTTTGTAATCCTATAAAATGTACTGACAAAGATGCCCTTAAGTACCCTGGGGTCAGAGTGGTTTTGGTCTAGGGTTTTCAATATGTGGCTGTCTATACTATCCACTATTCAAATCTTTTTAAATGGTTCAAGTCTTTTAATTAAATCTTAAAAATTCAGATCTTTTAAAAGGGTTCCTGTTATTTGTGTGATGCTATTAGCCATTGCAAATTTAGGCTACATTGTGAGTATGCATTTTTATTAGTCTTCACTCACTTTAAAATTTGATCACATGTCTTGGATAGGAAGAGACCTTAGACATCACCTTGTTCCAAACCCTCTGCTATGGGCAGGGACACCTTCCACTAGCCCTGGCTCCTTGAAGTCCCATCCAATCTGACCTTGAACATTTCCAGGAACGGAGCATCTACAACTTCTCTGGGCAACTTGTTCCAGTATCTCACCACCCTCAGAGTAAAGGTTTCCTTCCTAACATCTCATCTATATCTATGCTCTTTCAGTCTTTCATTAAAAAGCCTTCCTAATAAAAAACTTAAGAAATCCAGTAATGAGTACTAGAGGAGCAGATATCACACGGAATTCAGTCCTAGGGGAATAGTTATGCAGCAAAGGAACCATAATTGTATGTTGTTGAAACTTCTTTCACAATGTAATATGGTTGATAAAAAAATGAGGAAACTATTCAGTTGAATATATGTTATTGTGTTGATATATTATAATTTCCTTATTATTTTGGAAAGTGAGATGATTTTATGCATTATTTTTGAGGAAAAGCTATGCATTTTCCTCAGAAAAAAAAATTTAAGTGATAATATCTTTTTTGTCAAAGCAGTGGGACTAACTAAAAATTTAAAATTTATGGAGAGGAAAAGAAAAATTAAACATTTTCTACTCTGGAGACCAATTTATAAGTCTGTAATCACAAATAGTATGATCAGCTCCTGGAAGACATGCAGATCTAAACCAGACCAATATCTATTTGGGAGATCTCATCCTCTCAAAGTTATATAGCACAACACAGCTAAGTAAGCTGTATGTTCGTGGTAGAGATTAATATCTATGTACAACTCTATTTATTAAAGACAACTTAGCAATATCTGCAGAAGTGTGCATGGTAGGCTAATTTCTGTTTTCTCTCTCTTCAGGGTGCTGTCAATCTGTCTACATGAATTGGCTCCACAGTTTTTGTGGTGGCATCTTCTTCTCATTAATTCTCAAGCCGTTTTGCCAGTGGCTTTGCAGCATAAATACCTTTGCCATATTTAATCACAGATGTGCCTCTCACAGTACCTGAGTCATTCAGTAGGAGAGCAGAGCACTCAGAGATGCCACATATTAATGCAAAGCATTAGGCTGAAATTGCATTTGAAAGCTTCAATACAATAGAGCTCAGTGGTCTCTTTTTGCCTTAGAGGCAACAGTAGGGAAACCAGCACATAATAAGAATTTTAACTACAGTTCTACTTTGTATTATCTAGTGCCTTGTAGCATGATGCTGAGAGAGACAGACCTACCTCTGGGAATCATACCCCCGGACTGACTAGTAGATGAAATATAGGTGATGATAAACATAAGTTTTTCCAGTCAAAGTCAATACTCTTCTCATCCTTCATCTAGTTTTTTTAAAATTATTATTCAAGATTGTTTATATTTGTTTTTCTCTTCCAGTACTTTTTTTTTTTTTTGGAACGACTACTAAGCATCTTCAGGAAAGTTGTAAGTCTAAAGCTGTAAATGAATTATTATCAATTACCTCATTTAAAAGAAAAACAGGTTTTTACAATCATCTGAATTAATTAGCTTTTCAAAGCAGAATAACATTGGCAAAGCTATACAGTTCAATATTTTACACATATAGGGGACTAGAAGTCAGGTTTTAAGTTGTACTGAAATATGTGATATACATGATGGGGGTTTGTATCATTTTTTCTCACACTTGAAACACGGCGTTTTTTTAAATAAACAGAAAATTGGTGGCACTGTTTTAAAAAAGTAAAATATTTCTGGTTTTAGCCACTAAGTGTATTTTTATTGCACTAATGGGAAAATTGTGCATTCCTTAACTTGCAGAAGGGAAGACATCTATGTGTGTTTGAAAGCACTTATCGATGTATACATAGAATTGATTTTATTTCACTTAATACAGCACAAGCAGTGCACTGGGAGCAAAGCCAATCACTGGTTACAAAAACCACTAAAACCCGCAAATAAACAAACATTCCCCTCCCTGCCCCCCAACAACAAAACATTTAAGGAAGAAATGTTTTGGGATAGAAGAAGTTTACATTTAGGTTTACGTGGTGTGGCCAGTTTGAACTCACTTTGTAAGTGTAATAATACCTTAATTATTTTGTGAGAAGGGTGAAAAGTTAGTAAAAAAAGCATCAAATACCTTTGGTTTTTCCTTTTGAGTTTCACTTGACAGATCCTATGGTTTCTTTTGAGTTATTGCTCTAACCTAAGAAAAGAAAACTTTCTAAAAATTGTTCTGGACGTATGAATTTTAGGTGCTTGGCACTCATTTTCTTCTGGAAGGACCCCTACTTACTGTAGTATATTCTCATGATAATTTGGCAACTCTTGGTAGCAAAGAAATATGTAGAGGTTATTATGCACCAATACTGCAAGGGAGAAGAACAGCAAGTGGTAAGGGAGTACAGTAAGTCTTATAGGATTCAAAGAAAAGTAAAACATGGGTTTTTAGTAGTTTTTTTTTTCCTGTGCATCCAAAAAGACTTGGAAATCCCATGTATGTTTGTGTGTTGTTGTTCCCCCCATGCACACATTCACACCTCTTTCAAGAAAGATAAAATGACACTATTTTCATTGTGCTTGCAAGAACTCAGTGATCTCTGATTCGGGAGTGAGATGCCCATCTTCAAATATCGAGGAGCAGATGTTGTTCATGGGCAGTGTCAGTGTGCTACCAGTTCACATGACTGCCAGCTTGAAAATTATATACACAGAGAATCAAGTATAAGCGAGTGTTGCTTTGTGCCCGTTTGATGTGCACCCTGTGTCTCTCATCTTGGCCAAGATGAAGTTTATAAACTTGAAGCAGAGAGAGGAACGAGAAACGTGTTGTGGACTGAAAAGGGAAAGACTGATTTCTGTCTCTAGCACTGTGTTTGTGAGCACGGGTCTGTGCACACGCACACAGGAATAATCACCTGTGCTCAGTGGAAGTACAGCCCCAGCAAGTTCCATCTTGAATTATTCTGATGCTCAATGATATTAACTACCACTTGGAGGAGTCAGGTTTTGGCTCAGACATCAAGCCTATCATAGATGAGGATTATTTTGACTACTGTCAGTGGTTGTGGACAATAGTATCTCAGCAAAACAACTGTGAGGAAATCCACAAAAGATCTGGCAGAACTGGCTCCTGGAGAAATACAAAATCAAGCTTGCTTTTTTTATTTTTTTTGGCTTTGTTTTTTTTTATCTCCATCTGTTTTGTCTGTGCCTATCTGCCAAAAAGTACATGCTGATTTTCAGTTCATGAATGAATGAGGGTCTGTTTGGTTTCTTTGAAAGGGCATTTGAATCTAGTCAAATTATCTACAGAAAGGCTAAGCATAATTTACTGGAGTCTTAAAGGAGGCTGCTCTTGTATGGGCTAAGTTCTCTTTAGATAAATCAAGAAATATGTGACTAGAAGCTGTGAAGAACAGCTCACGAAATGAATTTCTGTGGCTGCTACAGTGGTGGTTCTGAAGTACAATTGTGAAGAAGCATCACTGATGGAGCTGAGATCACTCTGACTTTTTGAGTGGGATTAGTTCTTTATTAATTTTTTACTGTGTATAAGACAGTCAGCTAACTAGCTAGACACTTCCAGAGAGACTAACACCTCTCCAAAGAAATGTTGTTTTGATGTGGGTTTGTGTGCGTGTGTGGGTTTTTTTGTTTTGTTTTAAGAAAATTAACTAGTTGTTTGACTTTAAGCAGAAGGATGTTTTGTTTGGGTTTTTTTTTATCTCCATGAGGACAATGCATTAGTAACAAGTATTTTCCACTTCAGTGGTAGAGGAAAATGCATTCAATAAGAAAATGCACATGTGGAACCTGGAGTTTTTGCAAGATGAAATGTTACTCACTAAGTCAGATGGATGCCCAAAAGGAATTGGTTTGCAAAACACGGATATAAGTTTATATTTAGTATGAAAGAAGAAATGGATCATCAAGAAGATTTTGTGTTTAGCTGTTCAGGAGCTTGCACTGATGGGAATGTCTGACCTGCTTGGTACAGGATGTTCATAGAGCTGAAAGCACAGGGATTGGAAAGGGAGATATGTACGTCAAGGGGGATGGACACACAAAAAAAATAATTTAAACCTTAGCATTTAAGTGTGAAGATAATGTAAAGTGTTATGAAATAGTAATGGTTTGAGAGTTTGATGAATATTTCATCCCCAAATGAAACACAATTGATGAGAGCACTTTGTACTAAAAAGCTAAAAGCTCAGGGAACAAAGGAAGGCTGGTCTGGCAGGAATTATTACAAACCTGAGAATGATAAACAGGAGCACATCAAGGACAACTGAGTCCCTGTTTTCTTTAGTGCAAAACCTTCCTAACATGTAATAAGATAGGTAGCTAATATAGATAGCTAATAATAGTTTTCAAGTTAATCAAGGGGGAATAAATCATTAAGTAGACCTGATAAGACTGTAGAAGGCATGGAATTAATAATCACAAATACATACAGTATTTTTAAATCCTTGTCTTTGACAGAGGAATGCAACAATAATCAGCATCAAGGTCATCAAGTGTGCTGAGGAAAATGTACATGAAGAGAGTCAAATTCAACATATGCTTTACAGTAGCATATTTTGCAGTAATTAGCTTTATGAAAGTGAATGAAATTGGGAGAAATTGCTGTCGTTTGAAAGACTTCTGTGGATTAGTTGTTACGGTCCATGTTACTCCAGCTAGTAAGTGGAGTTAATTAAATTTTGCATGCTAATGAGCATTATGGTGCCCAATTTTTATTTGATATGGGAACTGAGAGTAGAGGATTTGTGTGTGTGGTGATGTTTTTTAACCAAAGAAACTTTTTAAATGCATGTGACTTCAGTATTGGTCCAAATCTGCAAGGTTCCATTTTCATCATTCCACCTCTATCTGTAGCATGGCCTCATTATAGAGAGGTGTCCAAGGGTTCGGCCTTCAAGTTGGGTAAAGTGACTAAATATTAATCAGAATATAATGAAACTGAACTGGCCAGGGAGAAATCCTTATGTGTAACTGGTTTCATGAGGGGAAATGTTGGGATGAAAGAGTAAAGGTAGACTCCTGGGATGGGGAATAAAGACCTGGAATATGATTCTTTCAAAAATGAATAGTGGAGCTGGAGCTGCTTAGTCAAGGGGAGGAAACTGTATGACCAGGGCCAGAGCAGAGGCATGGGAGCTGCGAGGCTGGTGAAATTGTTATGTTTGCAGGCAGGGTTGGCATTGTGAGCTGATCCAAACACAGTGGAAACAAGCTGACAACAGCCAGCTGAAGGATAAATATACAGCAAAAGAGGGGTTTAATCTGCTTGACATAGACACAAAAAAGAAAATTTACATGTTGCTTGAAATTTAATGAATTGGGAGATGTGGTTTTTGGGTTGAGGATAGGTACAGGTTGTATGTAGCACACCATGTGGGAGATGCAGTTCTATAAACTACAATTTATTGAACTATATTTGTATTTATCTCCCTGTCCTAGCCTTCAACCATACCCTGGGTCACTGAGAAGTGAACTAGTTGAACGGTCACATTTCTACCACTCTTTTTTAGCCTCGAACTGTAAAAGCATATTGGAATTGGAAAAGCAAACTGCGAAGAACACTGTCAGGTTCTGTGAAGGAATTTGCAGCCCTAAATTATCCCCAGGCAGGCTGAAACAGAAGAGTCCTCACCTGACTGAATTACCTTTGTTTTTCTCAACTGCTTTTCAAATGGTAGCAGTTTTTTTCTGATTGATTCTAATCTCTATCAGAAGTTGCTGCCTTTCACCTTTACCCTTCTGTTTTTTTCTGACTAGCTCAGTTTATTAAATTTTATTTAACTCTGCCCTCCAAGCTTGTCTGCTTGGAATGCTTTCTTGCTTGCCTTGCCACAATAAATAAACAAGAGGAAGAATCAAGACTGTGCCATTATACTGAATCATCATCTAGAGATTTGAATTCCAGAATTTTTATGCCTGCTTTGCAGCTGCTGTTATTTGTGTTTGGTGTCAACCTGCAGAATGGAGGGAAGATTAGTTGAGCAAGTTGGCAGAGACATAAACAGCATTGGTGAGACCGATAACAGAAGTGCTCATCTGTTTGCCTGTTCTTTCTTCTTCACTCGTGCTCTACTTGAACCCATTGCACAAATTTTGCCCATTTTCACCCTTTTGATCTGTCCCTCCTTCCTCTCCATTTGGCATTGACTTTTCCATAGGAAGCAGATTATTGTGGCACATGAGAGAGGCAGTAGCAGCTTCAGCAGATGTTGCCCAGCATGCTGGAACCGCAAAAGAATTGCCCGTAACAAGAAAGTAGCGAAGTTGATACCTGGTACTTTGTCAGTACCGAGGGGGGTCAGGGATGCTCTGGGACTTCCTGGCTATGCCAAGAAATTTATAACTTGGCACTCCTCTCAAATAGGACTTGGAAAAAGTTGGTCTTGGTGATCGCAGGGAAATAGTGCTTCTGTCATACCTTGGATGATGCTCAATTAAGATTAAATGAAAGTTTTACAGTGTAGCTCTTCCAACTCCAGAAGATTTAGAAAGGGAGGGGGGCAGCTGTAGAGAGAACCAGTTTACAGGGAGTGTTGTTTTGTGCATCAGATGAAGTGTAGAGTAGTTCTTAATTGTGTGGTTGGGAGGACCCAGACAAAATAGTGGGGAGATTAATGAGTCTTGTGCTGCAAGGCATTCTTCCAAGAGAAGGTACTTTGCTATTTTATCTTTTAGCCACAGGTGTATATTTGGTGTTAATAGTGCTCTTGAGATCATCAAGAGGAAAATGCCAGAGGCACGGCAGGATTTGGAATGGCTAGTCATTTATTATCCTTGTGTACAGTCGCTGTGAGAGAAACATGTTAAATTGTCTAGCATACAGTGAGGGTGGGGAAGAGCACCTAAAGCTTGCTGAGAACTGCCTGCTGTGACGGAAACAACTCGATTTCCTTACAAAGGAGAGGGCATATGTCCAGCTTCAGAAGGAGTACTGTTAATAAAGAATTCTTGAAGACTGCTACTCTCAGAATGATTCAGTGACTATCATATAAACTTCTTAAAAGTAGTATAGCTTTTGAACGGTCTCAGAAAGCAAGAAAGCTGGTTCCTGGAACCAGTACAAACAGCTTTTAACAGAGGGAAACCACTTGTTTTGGAAATCATCATGGCTATCTGAAATGATAGCTGCTAATGTGTGTTGTTGCTAAGAGGTGAGGATTATGGGATGCCCTACTGAAATAACATGTCTGGCAGCTGAAGCCATCTGTGGATGACTCAGGATCAGTTTACTCCATCCAGAGAGTGCCTTTTTGCAGGACTGTCGTATAGAGTGAAAACTGGATATGTGAATTACCATTGAGGTCTTCTCTTCACTGCAAACCCTGGATCAACAAGAAAGGCTTTGAGAAATGCAGGCAGTAAGGCAAGGGAAGAAATTAATCAGTACAGCTTTATGGCACAGTATTGAGGCATGTGTTTTTTAGACTTCTTGTTGTTCAGGGTGTCTGAACACCTTGGGAGTGCATGTTGATACAAATTTCTGTGACATAGATCAGATCTTCATCTTAGGTCTGTGATTTTTGTGTATGAAACAGGATCAATGCAGGCAGCACTGCTCATAGTTGATGAAGTGGAGTCTAATAAAAGAGCTCTGCATGACTCGAAACTAATACCATGGCAGATCCAAGGGGAGTGACAAGATTTGTGGTTTTGGTATACTCACCTGTGAGGGAGAGGATTGAGATCTTGTTCTTCTCTAATTACTGTTGTTAAAAACAAGGAACAAAACCCAAATAATCAAACCAAAAAACCCCCTGTAAGTTAATGATGGGGACACTGGTTGGAAGCCAGACAGTTGAAGATGAATGCCATAGAGGAGACTGGTTTTCACCCCTGGGTCCTATGGGGAAAAAGGTGAGCAGCACTGCCACTGTCTCCTCAAGCTATGTCTGACAGGGAGTGCCATCACGCTGGCTGCCCTTCAGGTGGGCCCTGCAAAGTGGCTCGGAGGCTCCTCACGGAGAATCAAACGGCTCATCAGGAGAATCAAAGCCATGTCTCAGGAATCCCCTTCAGTGTTAATTTGCTCAGAACCATTAAACCCTACCTGCTTCTAGCTGTACCAGCAAGGAGACCTTACCAAGAAATCTTCCTGGTAAAATCTTCCCGGTAAAATCTTCTTAGCTATCTGTGTGGCTAGGAAATGAAGATGAGAACATAGGTATTTCAGGCTTAGGCATGTAAGTGGTTCTGTGGAGCTTTCTGCAGCCTGCCACAGTTTCGAGTATTTCATTAGTTGTCATACAGAAGCTGCTAAAGCCTGAGGACTTGATGTATGTGAAATAAAAGGTAGGAAATATTTAGCTACAGCTGGGAACAGCTTCAGGTACTTAAGAGATAGCTTTGCCACATTTCAGCAGTCTGAAGGCTCAATACCATAAAAACCTGATGTACAGGAAAGATCTTGGTACAAACATATGAAAGAGTGGTATCTACTATGCTCATCTACTTTTTGTCACAAGAGAATATGATTTTCCCATGGATTTTTTTCTATGGATTTTTTTCTGTGTTGTGATTTGCTCTATGCATAGGTCTGCACTCAAAAGAATCCAGCTCTAATTGTATTAAACTATTCAGTCATGAATATACTTGAGAATAACTGTTAGAGTGTTGTCAAATAATATAGATTAGAGAAATTGAAACAAACTCCATCTATTTTCAAATTTATTTATTGATAAATTTATATATAAATGCATCAGGCAAAATGAAATGGATATACAAATATATACAAAGGCTTTAACATTTTGTTTGATAAAATATGAACATCTCAGTGGAAAGCAACAAGATAGAAAATATGCTGCCCAAATTCTTGCAGCATTTTAATAAAGTAGTAGGCTTTTGAAGGTCACTATGTTTTTTATAATAGACCATACTGTGCATAGTAGATTCTCTCTCTTAATTCTGTTGACACAATTCAGACACACACAAGAAATCACAAATGCTGCTGGAATGACAGTAAAAAAGACAGATATCTAATCTCTCATTTAAAAGCACTAAAAGTTATTATGTAGGACTTGCTAAATATTAAAAGCTACTTTATATAAAACTGTTATATAATCTGCAGAGTGGAGCAAGAATAACTTTTTTTTTTTTTAGCTATCTGAGCAAAATAAAATAAAAACCAAAAAAAGTCTGCTTTTAAAAAAGCCTTTTGCTATTCTCAGATGACAAAAAGTGGATTACAGAGGTTGTCCCCATAGCAGAAACAGAAGTACTGGAGGTATTGAAGTTGTTTCTTTCCTATAGAGTAACAGAAGAAAGTAGTTTTCTGCTATTGTGTCTTATAAAATTGTTAAGGCTCCATTGAATCCAATTCTTGGAAAAATTAAAGGCTGTGAAATGTTTAACTTTTTTTTTTAAGTTTCCTTAGACATTGTATTGAAAATCTGCTTTAAAAGCGAAAGATCTTTCGGAGCATGTCAGAGTCAGAATATAAACTGTCAGAATTTCTTTATAAATTACAAACTCCAAATACTAACAAAATTGCCTTCCACGGCAGGATTGCTGTTATGAAGGGTGTTTTCAAAAGCTAAATTTATGACAGAAAACATCTTGAAGGTGGGGATAGGTTCAGTTGGCTGGTATTTTGTACAGCAGGACTCTGTGTCCACACTAATACAGGGTTTTATTTTTGTGGCTTGTACCATAAACTCAGTTCTAGTGATGAAGGCCAAAGTGTCTGCATTGGAAAGAAGGCAGTAGATAGTACAGAGTGGATCTGTTTAGTTAAATTTGTAAAAGTTATGACCACAATTCAAGCAATTCATGTTGTTGTAGCAACTTGGCAGCCTGAGAAATATTCCCTTAGTTTATCAAATTCATGCACTCTAGGTACCCTTCTTCCATTTCCTCCCTTCTTCTCCACTTGAGAAGGAAGGCTGGAGTGATTAGTTCAAAAATGCAGGTGGAGTGCTAGTTTATTTGTATTACTGAAAATTCAGCAACAAGGTGGAAGTTTCATTGGCCTTCATCAGAGAAGTTAAGAAATTATACTTTATTCATCTTGTTGGGGGGATTTATTACGTTGAGACAAAAACATTCAAAGTGATATTTTTTGCCATATTGAGGAGACATATTTCTCGCCTTGGTTTAGATGGTGCCAGACTCAGCCCTGATGAGATATAAGGTCCAATGTTCTTGTCTCAAAAGGAGATGGGAAAGAAGAAACTGGGTCACAGAGATGATGTGAGAGGAGAAGACATAGCAGATGTTGTACATCTATCACACTTGCACTCATGCAGTACATGTTCCATTACCCTAAGGCTTTTTTTTTTTTTTACTTGCTCTCTTCTAAGAACTGCATAAGCTTTCTAAAACAATAGAATTAGAGTGATTCTATCATGCAATGGAAGGTACTATGTCTTCAAGATAAAAGCTTGAAAAAATAGGTGAATTCATATGTCTCATATTCAGAGCATAGGAAAGGAATAATTTCAAGAGGTGGTTTGTTTTTGGTTTTTTTAGTGTTATACTGCCTGTAAAATCATGATTTCTTTTAATAGTAATGTTCTCTGTAGGCATTTTATACAAAAGCTATACCCACTACAGCGATCCAAACTGCAGGCCTATTTTGTAGTAATCTATATAGATTGAACATAGCAGACACAATTTTGAAAAGTAAGTTTCTCAGCTTTCCTGTAGAAGTTCACTGAAGACTTGAAATTGCATTGATTTCCCATGAAACTTACATTTCTAGTTGTTCAGTTACTCACAAGAAAAATCTTTTTCTCTCCCCCATACTTTTCTTGTGTGCCGTCTTGATATAAATTAAAATACTCTCCATAAGCTGGATAAAGCCAATTGTCAGGACTTCCATAAAGTAAACACCTGAAATGAAAAGGATGCAACGCACATTGTTCAGATGCCTTGCTGTGATTTGACTCTGCCTTCTCAACTACCTCCACCAAACTGCAGTGCAATCTCACTTAGACAGTGAGTGTCTGAAATGAAGGACAAGAGTCAAGGGCTTGTGAGCATAGTGGCAATTTTTGGTTTTGCTTGAAAATATTACTGAAAATATTTCAAAATACTCTGCTTTTGATATTTCCTTTTCTTTTTCTCATGCTGTCTTCAGCTGAAATGTCTGATATTCCCAGGCAGAGAATTCCTAATATTTGTAATTTGTAAAATTAACCTTAATTTTTTTTGTTTGTTTGTTTTCATATAAACTTGGTTGGCTGTGTCTGTGCTATAGCAGTACGGTTAACCAGTGCATGGATTCTGACTTTTTGTGTTGTGCAACCAATCTCTGCAAACATTATTTTCTGTGAATCTGTGGGTTGCTCATAGTTTTTGGCAGAACTCTGGGTACAGCACTTGGGCAGGATATGAAAAAATGATGTCACAAATACAGGACAGAATGAAATATTCAGAAGCTGGGGGTTTTTTTTGTTTGTTGGTTTTGTTTGGGTTTTTTATTTGGTTTTTTTGTGGGTGTTTGTTTGTTTTGGTTGGTTTTTTTGGGGGGGGTCTGTTTGTTTTGGTTTTGTTTTTTTTGGTTTTTTGTTCTCTACTGATATTTGTTTGGAACTGATCATATTGATTCTTTATTCTTGAATTCTTACTCAGGGTGTTTTGGTTAGGGTGGTTCTTCCTATTTAGGTAGAAAAAAAGAGATTATAAAGGTCTTAAACAGTGAACAAAAATTTTAGTGTAGTGTTTTAGCAGCGGAACATACACTTGTGTTTCTAGTACTGGCAAAAATATGAGTTCAAAAATGCTGAAACCACCCCAAAAGTTAGTATAGAAAAACGTAAACAAAGTGACTTCAGAGTTTCAGCAATGAAAGAACATAGTGTAATGTTTATTTAAATTGAAAAATGTGCCTGTTGTGCCTCTAGAATTTGATGGAACTGCAGTTGAAACAGTAATAACTTTGTGACTGTTGGCTAATTATATGGAAGTTCTACCGAAAAGGTTGTAAGCAGCCTAGAGTACTAAAGACTTAATGAAACTGTGTCCACTCTAGTGATAAATATCTGGTCCAGAATGTCTTCTCAGACAGTACTGTAAGCATATCAGAATAAATAGTTGACCATAATTCTGTAATGCCACCATATTTTTAAAGAAATTATAGGCCTTAAAGTAGGCTATATTTAAAAAGTAGGGATTTGTAGTAAAAGCAGTTGAAACCAGTTGGAATAAGTAATAACGACATCACTGAATCCTGAAGCTCAAAGCACTGATAATTTTGCCCAGTTACCTCATGGAATAGGTTGAAATTCCCTTGAAAGCCTCCAAGTCAAATTCAACTGGTACGTAAATGATGGCTTAAGCTGATCATAAAAGTGGGCACATACAGAAATAGAGCTTTTATTTGTTTAGCATTCGGTAGGTCTGAAAATGGATAGAGTAGCAAAGACAGACATCAGGAAAGAGTCACATAAATCAGAAACTTCCCTGCTTAATGTCTATTTCTGCCATTCCTAACAGCCTGAAAGGATATCAAATCAGTGCAAGTTGCTATATACTCAATTTAAAGTGTCTACTGCATGCTGAATTGGTGCAATTTCGTGTGCACTTGTTACACGACTTTGGTTTTCCCTTAAATATGTTACGTATTTAGCATGCAAAGAATAAGAACTAATTTCAGTAATGTAGGTTGATTGGGCTCTTGTTAGGCATAAATAAGGGTTATCTTGTGCTATACAGTGCATTACGTCGCCTGTTTAATACGCACATAGCTTTCTCTGTCTTCTTCCACTTCCTCCCACAGACATTTAGACAAAGAGCAGAAGCTGAAGAGTGAATCTCGTAGCTCTGAGCAAAGCCTGATACAACAAACAGCAATGTACTTATTGATTGCTTGCATTGTTTTGACACTGCAAAACCAGGAGAAAACAAGGGTATGAAAATGTCAAAACTAGAGTTAAAACTACATCTTCAGTGCAAATACGTGGGTTTTTCACTAAATATGAGCAATATATGTGAAGATATATAGTTGGTAACTTAAAAGTATGAAAGAAGGTAACTCATTTGAATTTATCAAAGTTTTGTAAGAAAGAAAGAACACGTTGATTTAGTGTATTAATCTTGTTGCTGTTGGTAAAATTAGCAATTAAGGGCAAAAAGAAAAACAATATTAGAAGGCAAGTTAGCAATGAATGAATAATTTGTGATGAGTAGGACTTCTGATGTTGATACAGTTTTCAAAGTGAATGACATCATATGTTAAAAAAAAAGGATGAGAACACTTAGAGGGAAGAAGGAGAAGAAATTTAATCATCTTAAAGAACACCCAGGAAGGTGTTCAAGGAAGATAAAAAGTTGGAGAATGAAATTTTCCACTCTGTCAAATGGACTAGATAAAATGAGAAGGTAGGAACAGAGGAGTAAAATTGGGAGTTCAAGAATTAATGTGTGCATAGGTACTCGTGCAAATAAAAAAGCTGCTCAAGTACAGAGGAAAGAGAAATTGGAAGGCATCTGGAGAAGGAGCAGCGGCTAGAAAAATACTTTTTTTCTGGGATCAGTGAAAATTGGATATTTCAAAGGAATAGACTGAATGCAGTCATACTTTCAAGAAAACCAAATCCTTTAATCAAGACCTCTAACCTAAGGAACAATTAATAACTTACCACTGTTGCTACTGAAGAATTTAAAGTCACCTGGTTCACTCAATAAACATATCTATCTGTGATGTTTAAGATTATCTTCATGTCTTGAGGACCCTGTAAACATGTCTGGAAATGACACACTCCCACAGTTTCTATACAGCAGAATATGATGAAACCAGTCACCAAAAAATATTACATTTTCCACTTGCATTCATATCAGCTAACAGAATAATATCCATGTGATTTAGGACTAGGCATTTCAAAAGTCTTTAAAGGATCTGAAAATCAAGTTATAAACTATGGTGCTTCCTAAAGTTCTCCAATAAATTTATTATTTCCGTGTGATGTGCAAAGGAGAGGAAAGAGATGTGGTGACATAGAATATTTTGTTCCTTTATTTTTCACTGATGTTCATGCATATTTTGTACATTGTTTTTAAGCGCTACATCAATTAAGAAGTAGCATTTCTTGCCTAAAATATGAATACTCAGAGCCAATGAAGAGATTGCTGAGGTGTGATTATTTTTTCTTAAGCAAAGTCTAGGTTTCTAACCTAGTTCTGTCACTTGAGTGCTATCATTTTGAGACAGGGTCTATGGTATCAGTCGTATTTATTTTCATGTTTGAGTTATTGTTATTATAGTAGAACTTTTTTAAAAAATTAATTTGTGCCTTTCACAAATCTCTTAATAATGCTGACTGCCTTGTGATTATCAGTTTGGTAATTTTTTGTGAGGCTGGGTTCAGGTAGCTAATACTGATACCTTAAATGCTGTTGAATTCCACCAAAAGCAAACAAACAACTGAATAGAAATAAGATGATATAACTCTGATTTTTTTAGGATGATTTATTTAGTTTTTTTCAAAGCTACACCACAAAATGATGAATGATAATTTGTGTGTGTTCTTCTGATGGACCTGAGAGGTGGAAAAAGTTTAATTCCAGTAGACCTACACCGGTAGGATTTTATACTTCTTGCACTCGGTTGTAAAGGTATTACATGAAAGTACTTGGTCATTTCTGACATCTAACGTGAATTATTACACATAAATGAAAAATATGTTCATGAACACTTCTAAAGTGCAATTTTTTTGTGCTGGAGGTACCTGGCAACTCTGACACTACTAAAAAAGCTGTCATTTCTAAACCTCTCTGAAATCAGGAAAAAAAAAATCTATGAAGTTTAGTAAACAGTAAATTGCTCAAGACTGAAAGAGAATTATAAGGCTGAAGATTAAAGAATCTTAATAAAGGAAACTAACATTTAAGAGGGATGAAAGGAAACCTAAGCAAAGCATAGAACATGTTATGCAAGAAACAAGGAGATATCCTGGAGAAGGATGGTCTAAGGCTATATATTATATATTTAACACCGTATATTCAGTGTCAGTGTAAAGCA
Organism: Edolisoma coerulescens; assembly: GCA_013397115.1. Classification (NCBI taxonomy): domain Eukaryota; kingdom Metazoa; phylum Chordata; class Aves; order Passeriformes; family Campephagidae; genus Edolisoma; species Edolisoma coerulescens. Next base: position 1,134,260 of record VWZW01002576.1, read on the forward strand.
AGAAATATCCAACATTTTTGAATACAGGCCTTGGGAGGACTTGACTAAAAAAGCCCCAAAGGCTTTCTGGATCTTGTTTTCAGTTAGGACTGAGAGAAATATTCTTAGCAAACCTCCAAACCAGTCAAACTGTAGTTCAGTAATTCACTTCAATAGATGTGAATTGAAAAGGATTCCTCTGAAATAGCAATGAACACCTCTCTCTCTGCTTTAAATGAGCACAAATATCTAAAATATGTGGTGGCATTAAGGATGTGTTAATGAGAAACCTCTAACATGGACTTTAGCTACAGGATGGTTTGAAATATCTTTGAGAAAGAAATAAGGAGTAGTGAATTCCTGTACCTTAGATTACTTCATAAATACAAAAATAAATAATTTTTAAAAATAAATGTAGATAGAAGTAATGATTTAAGTAGAGATAACACTAGGGGAATTTTTTTTCAAGAAATCAAGGTGTGCTGAGAATGCAGATTCCATTTATTTTTCTCTCTTAGTCATAGGTCTTTGAAATCTCTCCTAATATGATTAACAAAAATAATTTCTTAAGTGCAAAATAGGCCTGAATGATCATTTTATCAGTTAAAGAATGCTTGGTAGGTAAAATGCAGTAACCATTGGTTATGTTTGCACACCAGGATTCTGGGCTGAGGAAGTACCATTCAATGGCATCCATAAATGAGATAAAACTGAGCCATTAAATCAGGAACACAGAGTGAGGAAGGAAGTGTTAGGCAGACAATGAGGCAAATTAACTCTGTTCCAATTACTTGGGTTAGGTTTGCATTACAGATGCAACTTAAAGATGTATTTGCCAAGAGAAACAAGAAAGATGAGTGTGCTGATGCTTGACATCTAGGAAGGCCAAGCGAAATTTTAGATGGTTTAGCATAAACCTTGTATTAAATCATTCAGTTTTAGCAATGGTTTAAAATAGTACAAGGCAAGGAAGAAACGGGTAGATGGTTCATCTGCACAGTTTAGTTTGTTTAGCTGATACAGAATACTGTATTTTCCTAAAGGGAATGATTTCTGTTTCTAGACCTACCTGTTTCATAAAGCTTTACATGAACATTGCTGACCCCCAAGCACTGGAAAATCATGTGGCTTTTCAAACCCTCACATTTTGCAAGGGTTTTGCCCTGACAGTTTAGTCTTTGGTGCATTGGGGAAAGTGGGAACTCACATAAGTCTCTGACCCTCACCTTGGAGGAAAACCACCATTTACTCTTTTGCGCTTTTGATACAACCATGAAAGTTGGCAGCAGTGTGTATATAGTTATGTTTTCCAGGTAGTTAGGCTGGAGACAGATTTTAGTTTAGTTTTTGCCTCATACAAAATTTTAATTGATAACAACGCTAAAAGTAGAAAAGCCATTTCCTTGAGAAAATAAAAGCTCTACAAGCCAGCTAAGTACACAAACATAACAATGCAAACTTGCTGGACTTCTGTGCTTTAATCTGTGTGATTAATATGAAGTCCAAATGTAATTCACATTTTTCTTTAGGTAAGAATTCTTTTATTTGGAAAGCTGCATTCAAATCTGAGAAAGCTGTGAAGGACAGCTTAATAATTTATGAAAAAAAAAAAAAGCTAGCATTGTTTTTTAACCAAACTGCACTTTCTCAACGGTGATCTGCACAAGCCCTTATGGATTTATCAATTCCCACCACTTTAACTGATTTTTTACTTCTGTACCCAGATAATTAAAAAGTTTATTTCTTTGTAAAATTGCCACAACAGAAGGACTGTGTTTTATCAGAAGTTAAGACTTTGCTTCCTAGATTACAAAGCTTTGGGTGGCTAACAAATAGAGACATGAAGATAGAGCTTGCATGACCATTTCAGTTTATGATGGTGTTTTTTTCTAAAATCAGAGAAATATTACTCAGTGGCCTTTTATATCTGCTAACAATTTTTTGATATTTTGCTTATCTAGAGGAGCAACATGCCCTGTACAGAAAAATCAATTTATGCTGAGAATTAGTTAAAGGAAAACTTTCTTGTACATGCAAGGTGTTGCCCTTTTAAATCCAATTTCAGCACTTTGTTGGTGGTTCTTAATGCATTTCAGGTAGGGAAATAAGTTCAGCTCTTTTATAGGTGAAACTAATGTAAATTTAAAATGAGAACTGTGGCTACAGCAGTGGGAGGTGGAGGTTTGGTTTTTTGTTTTGTTTTTTTATTATTGTGTTGGGTTTTTTCCTAACTTTACTGGAGAAGGACTCACATCCAAAGCTTTCGGTTCCTCATAACAGAAAGCAGCACATAGTCAGAAGTTATGCTTTTAGTTTTATAGGAGCAAAGACATCTATTTTATTTGCTGTTTTCAGGCACTAGCTTCCAATAGGTTACATTTCAGATGACTAAATTTTTAGTAGTTTGCCAAAACAGATATTTGAAAAGTTCTTTTTTTACTTATTTCCTTATTCAATGTATCCATACTGATATTTGATCAGGTTTTTTGTAGGGTTTAGTGTAACTTATTTTCATGTCTAGTGCCAGTTCAGAGTTAATTTGAACTGATCCACACAGAAGTGAAAATCTATTAGGACTTAATTCTGTATTTCAGTTACTTTACATTTTAGTTTCACAATTATCATTAACACTTGTTGTCCCGTGACAAGTAGTAGAACTGTATCATCTGCTTTATTAAGTGTTCTTGAACAGTCATCTTATTGGAGTGAAGGCCATATTGGTTTTATCATTTAACTTCTGTCTCTGAAAAAAAAAAAGTTTGTTTATGTATATATTTCCAGTTTGTTTTCATAATGCCTGTATAAATTTCCTTTGAGTATTTAGAGTTTTTCATCAGAAAATTTTATTTTGGGTAGGAACAATATGAAAGTATTCTGAGTCATGGAAATTAGTCTACAAACTATTTCAAAATTATTTTGTTGCATTCCACTCATTTCAATGAATGTGCTCTCCTTTGTTAGTTTTATTAAACTGATGTGTCTGAATTTCTTTGGAAGATATTTATTTACTCACTTTTGATGTATGGAAACTTCTTGACAGGTTGGAATATAAATGTAAGGAGGGGATTTCTGCCTATCTGAAAGTGTTTATAAGCTGTCTTCTAGATCCTGTCATATACTGATATATATATTCTCCTACTAAAAGTGCAATTATACTACACTGATTCTTAGCATCACAACGTATTAAAATGTCTCAGTTTTGTTTTAAAATGTAACAATAGCAAGAAATCTTTCTTTTTTTTTTTTGGTCTAACAATCTCTACAGTTAAAAGAAACCTTGAGCGTAATGCATAAAAATATGTTTCAAGACAACAATTCACTGTAGTGAAACACGATATTGCTTTGTCTTAGTAAGGCAATGAGTGCCTGTGCAAAAATTCATTTTGGCCTCCAGCTTATGCCACCTTGACATATGAAGCTATCTAAAATAACTTCAAATTGAAGTGAAGATAAAGTGAAAACTTTGCGTGCTTGTCAGTGAAAGTATAGCTGTAAGTTTTATTTTAGAAAAATGGAACATTTCCATCAGTTGCAAAATGCAAACTTGATTTACTACCAACTAGCAGTAGGCATTTAGCAGTGTACAGCTCGTGTTATTGTTGATAAGCCAATTTAAGTATATAAGGAAGAAATTTTCTTTGCAAGCCTTAAAGGATGATAACTGAATTATGTTGGAGTAGTTGAATTAGAGTTTATTTAGAAGCTCATAATTTTATTTTTCTTCCCAGAAGGAAAAGAGCCTTATTGTGGTAAAGATTGGATGTGAAACACTGTCTTTTCAAACAAGTGATAGATAAACAAATGCTTAACATGGATTTTTTTTTTCTGCCTAAGCAATGCATCAAATATCCTTACCCTTCTAGAACTGCCAGTACAAGAAAGTCAATCCTAACAAAATTGTCATCTTCAGATGCAAATAAAAGGCAAAGTTAGTAAGAAGAGGGTGGAGGAAGTATGATACCTAAAATGAACAGAATGGGATTGCAAGAAAGTATAAGTTGCAAAGGAAGGGTCACCTCTAAGATAAAGATCTCTTCATTTTAGCTCCAAATGCATAACCTATGCTTCCAAGTAGGAGTGCCAGGAGTCCTTGCTAAACTATAGATTAGGCATTGAAAAAGGTGGTCTTAATTGTTGCAGCCTTTTTGTTTTTAACTCTCTACATTTGGAAGCCCGACTCACAAGATGTGTGCTGTTGCCAAGGCAAATAATGATAACAATGAAAATGGCTGACAGACCTCATGTGATCAATTCACTCAGCTGATGTTTTACAGGTCTTGAATCAGGCAACTACATCATTCACAGGTGGCCTAGCTAGAGGAGGAAGTAAGTGCATAATGCAGGGTCATGACTAATTTATTTATTCATCCCAGTGAAGGTGATCAGTGTCCAATTTAAAATCTATAAATATATCTAAAAAATCCAGAAATTCCGATTCCACGCCCAACTTTTTTTTGTGAAAATCAAATAGGTGACTATTTGTGATACAAAAAACAGCAAAGTTCAGCAACAAATCAGATAAATCCACAGCCTTTAACTGATAAAAGGGTCCCTCTTGGTGACTATTTCATTGGCAGTTGCTGTTTCCTAAACTCAGCTACCAACCGGTCATTTTTGGAACATACCTTTCAGCTATTTTACATGTGCATGGCAACTCGGATGTGTTTGGGGTGTGTGCATTAATTTGGCACCTATCTGGTAGCTCAGATAGGAGCAGAGCTTCTCTGAGTTACTCTATATTAGTGACAAGAGCTTTCCTTCGTGATGGATCTGTCCAAGAGAGGGACTTACCAGTGAAATCAATATTTCCATTAATATTAATGTAATAAATGCACCTGCAACTGAGTAGAGCATATAACAAATGGGTTTAGGTATAAGTGGAATTTAGTGCTTCAGTTCAGGGAATGTGCTGTTAAGAGAAATATCTGTAGTTGTCCTAATGCCTTATATGAGTATGTACAATATTTTTGTTTCTGAACACTTGAACTCTTTGTTATGTGAGCTACTGAAGTTTTGAATACTTTCCCAACTGAGGAATTGGAAATGCATTTGTAATAGCAGAGCAAGCTTAATGTAATGATAATTCTGGTAACAATGTTGAAACAAAGTCTTCTGACAGGGGAAGAGTGAGAAAAAGCATTTTAGAAGAGGCCTTAGGAAATATATGTATAACCTCTCTGCAGCAGCAACCCCAATGAGATCAATGTGTTGTGCTGTATTTATATTTCTTCCAGTACAACATTGATATTCTGGTAAAAGATTGTAGGGAAAAGCAGAGCAAATAGCTTTTTAGTGATTATTCTGTATCCTGAGTATGCTGGGTCATATGTTGTATCCAAAAGCAATTTGTCTGCATTAGAAACATATAATTTTTTACCTCTCTGAAAGCAAATAGTACCAATAGCAGCATTACATTTATTAAGCTGCAGTTAATGAGATTTGGAAGTGCTTAATGTAAAAATGTGGCATCATATATATTTCACTTAATTTGAAAAATATGTAAGAAAAAGGGGCGAGACTGTTTACTGACGAAAACCAAAACCATTCCCTTTACCACCGGAATGAGGGCACCAACCAAGGGAAAAGCAATTTAGCCACCTACTTTGCAAAGCACCACTGAAAAGTGTAATGAAAAAAAACCCAACCACAGAAATCTGGAGACTTTTGAACTCAGAGTACTAAACATCACCTGTAAATTCTGTTGGGTTTATATCACTGTCTGATGGATGATTTATGCCTTTGCTCTTCCCTTCCCATTGTGCAGCATGAGCAGAATTTTGTTTCTTCAATGCCTTGAGTCTGTCAGTGCTTAAGGCATTTGGACCATGTCCTTAAAAGCACGCTGTAACTTCTGGTCACCCTCAAGTGGTCAGGAACTTGGCCTAGAGGACTAGAGGTATCTTCCAACTAAAAATACTCTGTTCCATTCTAAACATGCTGCCGAATACTGTATGCTAACAGGACATGATCTTTAGAAATAATTTGTCAGTTATGCTGGGGATCCATCCATCCACACCAACCACTTTTATATTTATATATTTTCTTGCTTGTTTGGTTTTAGTTTTTTTTATGAGCCCTATTAAGGTTTCATTGACTTAATGAAGTATACTAGGGATGCTTCCAGAGTGCATCTTCCAGCCCTTTTTTTTTTCTAAAATGGAAGGTTCCCAAATCATGTGCTTTGAAACCACTTCACAGAAAAAAAACAAAATACGGAAAATGGAGATGATAATGTTTTTTTCAAAAGCACCCTTCAACCAAGTTAAAAGCTATAGGTACAACCCATCTAGTCTGGCCTATTTTTAGAATTAATACGGTGTTTCTTGTTTTTACTGTCTGTTTTCCCCCTTATGAATAAGTTTGAGACTTTTGATTAAAAGTAATGCAGCAATTAATCCCCTACTATCCCCCAAAATTGTGACAAAACATTTGTTTGTTTCTTTGAGACAGGGAAATGGAATATATGGCTTTAATACACGCTCATTTTCTATTCCCCTCATCTTCTATCCATAATGAGGTCAAGGGGAAACAAAAATGAGTGTACTTTTCAGAAGGTATACAATTTTCCCCAGTTTTATCTGTTCTCGAATTTTTTTCCTCTTTTCCTCCTGATCCCCTTATGGAGAGCTAGTATAATTTTACTATAATGCACTTTTCCTAAGAGATGTGCCATTTTGTATGCATACAAGCCCCTAAATCTTCCTTTTTTAATTCCCCTAATCTGTTGCAAGTCTACCTTATTTAGAGGAAGTCAATAATGTTTCTAGGGAGGTGTGAATGCTGGAATATTACCTTTATATGCTAATTAATTGAGTATGATAATGAGGACATGATGGCAAAGTCAAAGCAGAAGCTGAAAACAAGTAATCTGCCTATTTCTTAACAAGCAAGCTAACTTAATAAAGGCTAGGCAGAGCGTCTGCAAATTTAGTTTGCTTCACGTAAGTTGAGTTTTAGAGTGCAAGTCCCGTGGGCCAAATCCATGGAGATAACACTGTATTTGTGGCTACTTTTCTGCAATAAAACTGGTACATTTGGCTGCAGGAAGGATATTTCTTATGGAGGGGTATTCAGGACAGGCTCTGCTGTGTAGGACTTGATTCTGTGGGCTCTAAACTGAGATCCTGCTTTCTGATTCAGTGTCCTCCTCCACTTGCTGTTGTGTATCCCTTTCCCTTTATTCTCTTTTTGCTTCCAACATCCGGTCCAGAAATATTTCCTTTACACAGATAACTCATAGCTATTGAAACACTTTGGGATGAAAGCTGTCAGCATCGCATATTTGCAAACGACATTCTTACGCCTGTAGACTGCATGTACTGTCTGGAACAGGTGCACAGAGCTGTCATTGCCTTGCTCTCATTTCTTCTTGCATTTCAATTTTTCAGTAGAAACACAGACTGTATGTTTTAGGCAGTCTCAGTCATACAGTTTCATAAACAAAAGGCTTCGTGTTGAAGCTTTAGACCTAACAAAGCCCTTAATCAGGCTACATATCTGTCATTTTACTCCCTTTTCATATATGCTACATAAAAAAAAAAAAGTTCTTATTTTAGTCTATACCTCACACTCTTCTTAGGTAAATGTGAGCTTTATAGACCCCTCTTTATGAATATAAATACTATTTATATCTCAAGCTGTGTACTGCGGGGAAAATGGATGTTGTCTCACCTCTATGGAATTTGTATGGGATGAAAGAAGTAACATTTTTAGGATGTTGGCTTTTTCTTATCAAATAACCTCAACAGGGTTTTGTGGTTACCAATGACCCTTAAAATTTAACATTTTTGAAACGAGAAAATTACCACTTAGCAATAATGTGACATGACTCAGGAAGCTTGATGTCTGTCAAAATCTACCATCAGCAGAAAGATTTGAAAGAACTGGAGATGATAGCAGGAAAAAAAGCACTTGCCTTATTTTCTTCCACTCATAATTCTATGTGGGTAAGCAATTAAAAAATGAAAGGAATTGTATACTGACATAGTTTTAAAATTTAGGCATTTTTTAAACTCTCATGTGAACACTTCTAATTTCATTGAAGATAGCCAAATTACAGTCATGTAAATTGAGAACACTCTTGCCTTGTGCTATAAACATTAATTTGGTAAATAAAGCACGAGACTCTGTGCAGTCAGAAATAGAGCATATAAAAATTTTTGCAGTTAGGAATTTATTTTCAGCAAAAGAAATTTGGCAGGAGTTCTCTCTTAAACCATTTTCAGTAAAGATTTCTTGATGTTATTCCTGGCTTTTACAGAGTTTCTCTAAAATATCCGCAAGCTGTTCCATTTTTTTCTTTTATGTGATCATGGATGCTGAGTTGTATTCCTTAATACTTCACATGAAAACCAATCTCTCCAATATGCATTAGACCTAAGCTTAAGATGTGACATCTTTGGACTCCTAGAAAGGACATCTAAGAGTTTTTGCAGAATGGACAAAAACAGAAAGGAGAGAGTATGTGTACGTGTGTATGACTGATAGAGGGGTTAGAGTAACATCTAGAGAAATGAATCTGAGAAGCAGACCAGTAAACAAAGGAGAAAAATTGAGGGCAACATTTGAGAGGTCTGGAGCTGACGAATGGAAGGGAAAATGAGCAAGCAGAAGGCAGATACAATGAGCATTGCTGTATGGAAACCACTTTTTTTTTGTCTGGAGTTGGATACTTCCCTTTGAAGCTGGTGTAGAACACTTTAGGTTCCAAAAACTGTAAATATCATTACAACTAATGCTATTATTAAAATATTACAGCATCCACTTGTAGCACTTCTCGGAGCTAAGCAGTATCAGTGAAGCGGACTGGCTTTAGAATTATGGTATTAAGCATTTGCAAATAGCTATCTGGTAAGCAAGCCTAAATAAATAAATATATGAACACCCCCCGAAGCTTAGGAAGAATTTAATTAAAGTTTCTTCAGAAGTTTCTTTTCAGTAGAAAAAGACTCTAGAGTATTCTCCTAGGGCTACATTCATTCTCCTTCTTCATGTCTGAGGAGCCAGCCATCACAAACCAAAAAAGATACACCCACCTGCACAAAATCCACATGGTTTTGTAACATGGCTGGTCAGACAAAGCATGTTTCACTGGGAGAAGACCCTTATGTTAAATATAGTAGTTTTTTCCAACTCTTTCTTCCTCACTGACTTCTGCATGCAGCTAGAAGTCTTCCTCTTATCCCATTTGCTTGCCATAAAGTACTGACTTCTCCCTCTTCTTTTTATCTTGCCATCTTCATGCCAAGCAGCTGGCAGTCCCTCGGTGGCGCATGTGCTCAGTTTGGGCTCCTCAGTTCACTCCAGGAGGTGACTGTCCACCTGCATTTAGCTCAAAACCGTTTTCTCTGTTGCCTGCTCACTTTAAAAAGCTACTGAAGAGACTTGGCTGTGGCCAGCTGCCAGACACCCACCTGGCTGCTGTCAGTCCCCCTCCTCGAGGACATGGGGACAGAAAATGTCAAAGCTCAAGGATCAAAGCCTCAAGGGCTTCTTCTCAAACTGTTCCCCTCAGCACTGGAAAGGTTCTGCCCTTCCTTATCTTGACGAGGTGTCGGTACTGGCACGCACTTTATGGCCTCAAGAGAAGGATTTCAGTAAGACTATTATAATTCTTAAATATGCTCTATTTTATGGAGTAGCAGCATTGTATGAATTGCTTTAAAAGGATTACTAGGACTTTGTAGAGGCAAGATTATAAACTGTTCTTTCCCCTTCAAGAGTCAGGGAGTGACTTATAAATATGAAGTACATTCAGAATAAATAGACATGGAAGTAAACAGGAACTTCTATCTACAAGAAAAAAAGGAAAAAAGCACACAGTCTAAGCCATTTTATCACTGAAGGTTTGCAATGAGTACCACAGCCCCGTGCTTTTCACTAAAGGACTTGTTTAATCTGCCTAAAAATATGTGATATCTGTAACAACCTGCACAAGACACTCAAATCCATTGAGTCTAGGAAGTTGTGCATTTTGAGGTAAAAACAAAGCAAATCTAGGTGAACAGAAATGATAGCTATGCTTCTTTGAATAAAAGAAAATATTTTTACTGTCTCCCTGGCCTCCTTAGCTTACCAGGAGACAGGACTTCTATATCCCTGTCACCTATAAAGTGTGTATATGTGTGTATATATATATATATATATGTTTGTGTTACAATTTCCTGGATTTTGAATGCCTGAAAAAGGTTGAGTAGTATGCAGGCTTGGTGCCCACTTCTGGTAAGCCACACTGCAGGAATCTCTGTGTATTAATTAATAATGGATTTTCATCAGTGTGCAGGGATTTGTTAATAATATTTTAATAAGCACATATCAATTACACCTCTCTTTTCCTTTTTCCCCTTTAAATGGCAGCTTTCTCCAGGACTCTGCATGCATCTGAACTCTCCAATATCATTGACTCTGTTTCTGACCCCTGATCTCATTGTATCACTCTACTCAAGTCCAAAGATTAGGTATGATTCAATTCTAAAAATAATGACAGTTCTTTGAAGGAGGGATGTGTGACTGAACCCTCCCTATCTCACCTAATCTTGTTATGCACACACCACTGGTATCTGAGATACTTTCCCAGGAGGCTGGAGGGAGGACAGATATGGCCCAGATGCTTAGGACAAGGGAACAGAGAGGCAAGAACATCACAGGGGCAATCACAACCTGTTTTGGTGTATTTTATGAATGTAGGTGGATAGGAGTTTCTGAGGTTAACATCAACAATAACTAAAATTCACCGTTGCAAAGATAGCTTGCATTTGTCTCTTCTCTACTTCCGTGTTCAAAGTTGAGTTGTAAGTGGGGCACAGCCATGAGACTCTAAAAAGCTGACTATCATTTCAAATGCTTTGAACTTTGAATTTCAAGATGTTTGAGACTCTGAGATTGCAAGTGTATGACAGAAACTCTGGCACCATATTTTATCGCGTTTTTTATTTCACAGACACTATATTATTTTTCTCTCTTCTCATAAGCAGTCTTCTTAAAATAAGAGGATTTTTTTTATTTAATAGAAAAAAGAGGAAAGAATGCATTTATAAATAAAAACTAAACAAATAATCTGTAAAATTTTGTGAAAACATACGGGTATGTGTTTCATTTAGCTTTTTCTCTTTTTTTTTAGAGTAAGCTAAGCTTCAACAAGTTATGTGGGGCATGTATTTTAAGAACAAAATGAACTGTAAGGTAAAGTTGAATAATCTTGCAACCATACCTTGGTTGTCAACACAAGTTTGATTCTCAAGTGTTGCTATGCAAAGAACTTCTTTCAAAAACAAATTTAGGTTGGCCCCTGTAATACTGAGCTTTATAGCCAAATATTAAAAAATAAAAAAGCAAAGCATATAGAAGCTGAATAAGTCTGTCTGTTTTGGCATGTAATGCTGTTCCTGGATTGTGGTAGCTTCCTTCCTTATCCTTCAAGGTGTGTGCTTAGTTTCCGGGCCAAAATTTTAGTCTCTGTTTCATTTCATGACTGAATTCCATCCATCCTTACCAAGCTCTACTAACTGAATTAATTTTGACTGTTCTTGAGATGATCTCATTGGCTTTTTCTGGACTTTGTGCTGCATCTTACCTTTCAACATACTATAATATTTTCAGGAGCTATGTGGTTCAAGGATTAAAAAAAAAGCCACCTCTGCTAATATATAGGAAAGGAGGAGGAAAGCACTGCAACTGGAGTAAGGTTTTTTTCCACACGATAAAAGTGAAGGAGAATGACAACTTCCCTGGGAAGGCAATTCCACTTGCTCACTCACGTAATCAGCAAGAAACTACCCAGATCAGCATTGGCTCCTGGGGGATCTTCCCGATATTTTAAGCTTTTTATAGCATAAGCTAAAAATACTGATCTGGTTTTATACGTAGTAGAATAGATGCTATGTGTGCAGTTGTTGGGAGGCAATAGAAATGCTGTGAAAACCAACATGTGGCAGAAGTAGCCCGGGAGGAGAGATGACAACTTTATGTGCAACAGCTTTTCTCTCGCTCCTCGTTTCCACGTGCCAGGCACAGCTGCCATCCAGAGCTGCATGTGACAGGTGCCAAGGGATGTGTTCCCCTCTCCCACGAGAGCCTGGCCCCGTTGCATCCCCTTGTGTTATCTGACCTGTTGCAGGTGTGTTCCCATCATGGGCCTTTGCTGGAGGGAATGATTTCATAGCAGACTGGCTCAGCAATTGGACAATCCTGTTGCTTTTGAGTAATGCCATCCCTGCTGCAACATGTGTTGTAGAGTTTGGGGGGCGGGAAGGGGGTGGAGGACCACACAAAAACCCCAAATACAAAAAGACAATTCAAATAAATAACCAGAGTCACATCTTTCATACTATAGGAGGTATATTTCTTGGCACTCGGTTTGGGATTTTCAGCGTTGTTAGTGGAGCTAATTGAAGCTGTTATGTTTGGGTGATCTGGCTCCCTAATTTCAATACGGTATTTCTGCAGCCTTATTGTATTGGTGCATGCAGGATGTGAAAATGCGAATAAAACTATACTGCCCTGAAGTTAAACAAGCTAAAATAAAACCAAATCAAGACCAAAACTGTTTTTTCAGCGTAGCTCTGAATGCAGACCATGTCATTGAAAATGAACCTGCCACCACTAATATGAGCAGCAGCTTTTTTACAGGCAAGTCACTTCACAAATTATAATGGTGCTTAAAATTGCATATCATCTGGCTGGTTAGATGCCCAAGGATATCCCACACCTCCACCTGCTGCTGCAGAAGAGCAGGAAATCAGGCTCTGTGCTGCACTGTCTTGTATCCACTTGGGCATTTAAAATGGCACCTGATGCTTGTGTTTAGTACATGAATCATTCCCTTGGTAGAAGACTCAGTGCTGTGTTTCTAGTTCCAAATCAATAATACAAGAGTTTATTTACAATGTTTTGCCCTCAGCTCTTTTTTCAGCTGGGGAATCTTTTATACTTCATTATTATCTTTACAAATTTTGTGTAACAACTGTAAAAGAGAGAAGGTGGTATAGTTCCCCCTTATGTTTTTACTTTTATTGGGGAAAAAAGGTAAATTAAATGATATATGATGGAAAGAACAGGTAGTTGGACAATGCTACTCATTAAACAGACCTGACTCTTAAATTTCTGAGGCAGATGTTCAATGAATCTCTTTCATTGGGTTTATGCATCTGATGGCGAACATCTACATATAAATGAATCTCCAGCATAATTAAAATGAAATTTATTGTTGGTAGCAGCATGGCATAGTAGATTTTGGTAGATGATTAAAATTAAGAAGGCGAAGTTAAACTGCAAACCTCAAAACTGGATGAATTTTTATAACCTTTTTCCCTGTGACTCCTGCCCTTTCTAAAAGTTTTTTTGGCTTTTAGAAATGAACCTATTGTTCCCCCCTCTGCATTTTTCCTTTTGTTTCTTCCACACTTCTGTGCACTTCTGTGCACTTTCACTGGTACTTCTGTCCTGAAATATTTCTGAGTTTCTGTGACAGTTTGTCTCTGTTTAGGTGCTCTAATGATGATGAGAGGATCAGGAACTTTATTTCCTATGGTCAGTGTTATGTAATTGTGCTTCTTACAAATGCCTCTTAAAAATACCTAGTTCTGTCTTTCAGATAGTCCTTTATAATATATCTTGCTAAGATTTTATAGTGGAATCATTAATTGCCAAAGACAATTATCTAGATTGTTTGAAGAAAAATGTTATTTCTTTAGCCTAAAAACATCACAATGAGTTCTAGAACTTGGTGACTTCTTCTTACATGTGAGGTCTATGACAAATTTTTTTTCCCCTGACATATTTCTCTCTTTCTTACAACTGGATTAGCATTTCTTTAAACACATCCTGCAGGAAATTTATCATTTGCTTTAAAAATCCTGATAAATTTCTGTTTTGAAATGAGTATTTAGATTTTTTTTGAGTCTTAAGTACACTAAGCCTCTGCAGGCTGAGTTCTGCATGCAAGATTCGTATGGAATGAGAATCGAGTTCCTCACAGGTCCTGTATCCAGAATATTTAGTGTGCCACAATGCTTTAAATGTATATATTGATATTTTAAAAAGAAAATTTTAGATCTGCATATTGCAGGATTTATCTCTTCCAAAAAGGAAAGAAGATGGAGACAGTGGGAACATCTTGTAATCCAGCAAATGCATGTATAACTAAACACTCATTTTACTGGAGAACACTCACTTTACTGTGGAAACATAGATGCAAGTTGGGTATTTTAATGTACCATGGAGTGGCATTAAGGAAATATGAAATCTTAGTAAGCATACTGCAAGCCTGTCACAATTATATTCATTATTTTCTTGAACATTCTTTGATATCTTTAAATGTATATTATACTTATGCGTTTGTTCATTTTTATCAGTCATGGAGAAAGTATCTTAATAACTGGTTTTCTAAGGAATAAGTAATATATTTGTTATTCCTGAATATTCCCTATAATAATTTCTTATTATTTTAATCTCTGTAATTCATGTTTCTCTGGTTTACTTGCAAGTATCTTGGACCAAGGTACAGTGAGTTCCATGTGTGCCTTCTGTTGGGCTTCACAGTCTTTACTTCTGGAAAAAATCTGCTTACCTTGTCCTGGCAAATATTTGCTAATAATGACCATATTATTTGATTTGATAATAACGACCACTGCTAATAGTGACCATACAACTTACAATTTGTTTCTGTCATCTGGCAGGGGAACTGTTTGAGGAAAAGAAATTAAAATATCCCTGCCCACTAACTGCTTGTAAATATAAACAGTAGCATTGTGGAATATTTCTACCTCTATTAAGTGACAACTTTAAATTATTACTAATATGGGCAGAACATACAGAACATCACTAGATATTTACTGATACATCCAAAGCTGGGCTGAACCTTCGTTATGTTGCACAAGACATAACTACACTTATAATGACTTGTAGAGACCTTAATAAGACTTTGAGTCTTGTTTCAGTCTTACACTGAAAGAGGAAAATAGAATATCTATGGACTGATTTAACTGATTTTCAGGAAGCGTTACTGGGAGGTGCAGTCGGTGCAGTTTTATTGATCCCCTTGTCTGCCCCCCTCTCCTGATTCCATTTTATAATCCTGTAATTCATACACAGGTAAAAAGGATAATTTTCAATTAAAACTCCATTCTTGAACACCAAGAAAAAAGTGTTTTAAAATCTTTATGCAGAAGAGATTAATGAGAGATGAAGGAAGGGGAGGAGTAGAAATTGACTTAGACACTATTTTAGACAGTCTTTCTGCAGAATCCAATTAGCGATTGTTAATAGTGCTAGTATACGTTGGAAGGGACCACCGTGGGTCGTTTTGAGGTATATATTCTATAAGTACTAAAAGCAGAAAATATAAGTAGCGAAGACAAGAAGAAAGTGGGGGAGAAAACAGAGGTAGAGAGAAATAAGGTAACCTAACAGAAAATCAGCATTTAAAATGTAAAGCCAGAACTGAGGTCAGCTCACAGAATCACAGAATGGGTCACGTTGGAAGGGACCACCGTGGGTCAGCTGGTCCAGCTCCCTACTCAGGCAGGGCCATCCCAGAGCACATGGCACAGGATTGTGTCCAGATGGTTCTGGAATGTCTCAAGTGAGGGAGCCTCCACATCCGCTGGACAATCTGTTCCAGTGCACAGTAAAGAAGCTCTTCCTCATGTTCATGTGGAACTTGCTGGGCATCAGTTTCTGCTCTTGTCCTGTTGCTTGGCACCACTGAGCAGAGCCTGGCTGCATCCTCTTGACAGCCTCC
The DNA here is from genome assembly GCA_013397115.1 of Edolisoma coerulescens. NCBI lineage: Eukaryota > Metazoa > Chordata > Aves > Passeriformes > Campephagidae > Edolisoma > Edolisoma coerulescens. The sequence goes on from VWZW01002576.1 coordinate 1,149,978, forward strand.
ATTCAGATACTGACACGCATTGATGATGTTCCCTCTTGTCTGTCTCTTCTTCAGGCTGAACAAGCACAGCTTCTGCAGCCTTTCCTCATATGAGAGATGCTCCAGCCCCTTATCAACTTTGTTGTCCTCCACTGGAACTGCTCCAGGAGCTCCATGTCTCTCTTTGACTGAGGAACCCAGAACTGGACACAGTGCTCCAGGTGAGGCCTCACCAGGGCTGAGTGGAGGGACAGGATCACGTCCCTCGACCTGCGGGCAATGCTCTTCCAAATGCATCCCGGAATACCTTTGGTCTTCTATGTCCCCAGGGCTCTGGTGGCTCATGGAGGGCTTGGTGTCCACCAGGACTCCCAGGTCCTTCTCCACAGATCTGCTTTCCAGCAGCTTGGCCCTCAGCCTGTGCTGATGCCTGGGGTTATTCCTTCCTAGGAGCAGGAACTCTGCATTTTGCTTTGTTGAGTTTCAGAAAGTTCCTCTCTCCCCGTCTCTCCAACTTGTCCTTCTGAAGGGCTGCACAGCCCTCTGGGGTATGGGCCACACCTCCCAGCTTTGTGTCTTCCAGTCCCCACACTCTCTCTCAGAACTGCCGAAATCCCTGTTTTAAGTCCTTATGAATTATCCCTATTCAGAAGAAAAAAAAAAAAAAATAGATGCAAGGAAGCTCATTAATAAAAAATGAGGAGATGAAATCAGCTGTTTTTTACAAAATTGCTGAATTACCATATCTTTTTTAAACTTGATCATCTAACTAGATATGTGAAGGAAAAAAAAAAGAAGTTGTGAGCAAAGTATAAATAATTAACTTGAGAGTATCTCTCTGTTGGAAAAATACAATAAACCAACAGTCTGAATTTTTTTTTAACATACAATATATAGATCAAGCACTTTTTGCACAAATAGGCAGCAGAGATACAGGTAATGCACTTAATGAAACAATAGGGACTAACTGTTAAAAATAAGAAAAATTAATATGAGACTGCGACCACTTCCCCTCCCCAAGAGAAACATGCTGAAAAATTAGGGAAATTTTCATTTACTGCTTTAATCCCTGTGGAAATAGAGATACAATAATCCTGCAATAACTAAAAGAAGCATAAAAAATATCTTAAGTAACATAATAAGTTACCAGTTATGAAAGAAAAAGTGAAATACGGTCTATATCAACACAGAAGAACTTAATCAAAAATGCCCATAAAACTCACAGGCAAACTTACTAATGATGAAATCCAGCAAAGCTTTTCCAGGCCATTGTGGAAGTGGGTCTGGGTTCCTGGAAAGCAGGTTACTGATGGCTGACAAAAGTGTTTTGTCTGTAATACTTTGCCCCTGAGGCTTCGAAATGTGGAAGACACAGCTTACTGTCCCCTCACAATATCAGTAATATCAAAACAAAAATAGTAAGAGGTTTTCATTGTCGTGTTTGATGAAATAGGCTTTGGCATAGCATGCTACTTCAGCATTTATTATTTATGTGATTTTTATCTTGTCAGGCTTAATCTGCAGTATGGCTAATCTTTAATGGATTTAATGCTGCCTGTGAGGTGTGGGGAATGCCCTGTTAAAAAGAAGAAAATTATGTTGCTGTTGTTACTTCCCTCAAGAGTGACATATCCATAGGATAGCATTTAACTATCCCAATGCAGGATACGCAGCTCAAGGAGTAAGTTAAAATCAGATTGTGAATGATTGCTCTTGTTGTCACTTGGATGCCTTGGACATCCATTCAGACCAGATTATGGGTGAATTAAAATCATTGAGCCTCATTTTTTTGCCTTCTCCAGCAGAACGAACTACAACTGACCTTACAGGGGAAAGGCACTGTTGCAGTCCATCACCGGTTGTGTGCAGGGATTTCTCCACATTGTTGCTCTGTAAATGATCTCAGAGGAGGAAAAGAGAAACAGGTCTGTCTGTATGTTTTCCACCTGTCTACTGAAAGTTTTGTGAAGGGGAGGCTAGGCTGGAAATGCTTTATCTTTCAGCAGTAGGTCCTCTTTATGTAGTGGAAGACTGCCCTGGTGCCTTCTCCAGGCTGAACACCCCCAGCCTGTGTCCATGGGAAAGGTGCTCCAAACCCCTGATTACCTTTGTGGTTCTCCTCTGGACTCTCCAACAGGTCCACAGCCCTCTATTGGATGCCCCAGAGCTGGACACAGGTCTCTAAAACTCCTAAATTGCATGTGTTTTGGTATATATTTTGGCACTAAATATTTTGCTTGCAGGCAAGAGTTAAAACCAGATGTTGAAAGTTCATTATATAAGTGTACTTAGAAGAAAGGAAAGCAAGTATTTTATTTATCTACTTGGAAAATATCAGTAGTTAAGCAACAATTGTTAACCTCTGTAGATAACTATACAGGATTTCCTTTTGATAAATGCCATTTTTACATTGCATGAACTGCAATGACTGTAATGGAGCTTTTGACAGAAACAGTTGATTTCAGTAAAGCCAGATTTTGACTTATTTGCCTCAGCTGCATAATATTAACCATCAAGCTAACAATGCCAGCCTTTACTAAGCCTCTACTCAAATAACCAGCAAATTCGCTTGAATAATTTTGTTTACTTTTTTTTTTTCTATTTTAACTGAATACCTACTGCTGAAATCCAGGCTACTGGATGTCCTGAGGCTGTGCACAGCAGTCTTTGTCTAGAAGTAGAATCATAGGCTCACAATTCAGGTTGATTTTTTTTTTATTTTTAATGTTCTGTTTTGCATTATAATTTAAGCTTCAGGAAGAATGATTGATTGTAACTTGTCCTCAATAGCTGCATATCCATTGTGAGACTGAACTCTGTGAGGAAAAGACCCAAAACCCAAAGAAACAAGCAAAATATTTTTCATGCATTAAATTGTTATTTTTAAATGAGAAATAAGCAAAATCTCTGAATTCTAATGAAGTGATAGACAGATTTTCTTTATTTTAGAAGTGATAGAAGATATACAAATAAAGAAGAGGATAGCTCCCTGCCTGATGCTTTTTCTTCCTTGAGGGCAGAGTGATACTGGGTTTAATGTCCATAAAAGCACAAGCATAACTTACAGAGTTTGTGTACCAGCTTTGTTCTGCATTTTTCATGAAGATAAATACCTTTATACTCCAGACTTGAACCAAGGGAGAAGGAGAGAGGAATGATTGAAGATGATTATGAACAGCAAACTATCATTTAGAGAGCCATTATTCTAAGCCTTAGCCCTCAAGTGCCTCGCTGGAAAGTGAAACTTATATAAAATTTGTCTGAATGACTTGGTTATTCCTGCGACCCATTCTAAGACCACCAAGTAAACAACCATATATCTGCAATATTGCTTTCTTGTTGTTGTTTTGTTTTAAATCTGCTGCTTGTTAGATTGAGTATGGTACTGCTACTAAGAAAATGATTTTTTTAGCTGAAAAATATGTAAGAGCTAGACAGTCAAAGCTATATTTGCTTCTGTGTGCTTGAAAAATCTCAGTGGCTTTTTCTTCCAACATGTTCCTCATCCCTTGAACTCATCCAAACTTGAGTGGGCACAATATCCATTAGGAGAGGAAAAAGAGGTTTGCAGCTCTTGAACACTTCAAACAGGAGAAAAAAACCCAGCAAACACAAATCCAATATTTATTTACTGATCTTTGTGTTTTAATGTGGCTTTTACTAGCTTCTTTTGACTTTTAGCTTTTCCTCTTCTGCTTCTTCTCATTGGACACACAGTGAACAGTTAGTCCTCAGCCAGCCTATGCTGTGGACCAGCTCTTACAAGTGTTTTGTGGCAGCCCCATTTGATATCTCCAACATCTGTTTCTGGATGCTGAATTGATATATTATGCAAAAATCAACTTGGGCTTGAAGTTACTTTTGCTTAAGTAATTAGTGGATTTTATCCAGAAATACAAACCTCAGAAATTTTGGAGCTACTGAAATCAGAGTGGAAATACTCATCTCATTAGAACCAGGATTCCCTAGAGAATTTTATTTGTTTTATTAGTGTGTAGTGATAAGAATGAAAGTACAACAGGCCTTCCTTCAACACTGTCAGAGATAGGGCAAGAATAATCTCAACACAATATTTCCTAGCTCTTTTTGCATTTGGAAAGTAACAAATACAACCTCTGCCTTCCACTTTCATGGCCATATTAACGTAATGTAGGTGAATTAGCTAAACTGATTGACCTAATGAAGTGCTATACAACACATCCAGGACCTCCAGTCTGTTTGCCTAATGAAGTGTCAATATGTCTCAAATGGTCCCTCAAATGATTTGAAGGAATTGTCAGATTCAGTCAAAGAAGCCTCCAATGATTAACACTATTGTATGAAGTCCTTAATCATTTAACTATAGGAGTGCTTCAAATCTCTCATCATTTTTTCAGCTACTTATCCCAATGCACATACTAATGTCTAATTTTCTAATTAGAGGAAGAAGATTGCAGTGCTTTGACAGGCAAGGCCAAAAATGGATTCTTCCCCCTAAAAGAAGTCACAAAGTTAACAAAGACAATTGGCAACAGAGGAAATAAGGCATAAATAACGCAATCAGTTGCAAGACTGGAAATCTACAATTAGATAATTTACTATAAAAGATTAAAATGAATTCAGAGTCATGGAAAATGCATACAAATCCAGAGGAAAATCCTGATAGGTCTCAAAAAAATTTCATACAAGTTCCTTTCCACAGCAGTTTTAATAGGCTTAATGTTAAAAAACCTTCAAAAAATTGTCCTCATTATATAATCTGTTTTAAGAGGAAATACTAGGAATTCCTTACTCATTACTTCAGTGATGTTAGAACAAAGGACAAGACATCATGAAAGACTACCAGAAAGACTGTTATTAAAGCAGAAATGTAAAGAAAGAGGCAAGTGATGAAACATTTGAAAAGCCTCACAGAGTTTTGTAAGGGAACTGAAAAATCAGAGAAACAATTCATTTAATGGAGAACATGTGACTGTGTTAATTTTGCAAGAGCCTACAGGCTCTGACAGACATGCTGCTATAATTGCAGAAGCAACCATAGCTTTGCATTTCTAATTTTCTTTTGTCATATGTTGTATGACCAAAAATAAACTTCATGGTGTTTACAGCCCAGATAGAGATCATGGTTAAATTGCACAGGAATTATGTGAAAATCAGAATGTAAAATTTGGGATATTAACATTAGTATTTGTCCTGTGAGGTTAGCTTCAAAACAAATCCAAACACCATAGTGTAATAAAACTTAAATTACTATGAATTACAATATAGATAGTATATCACATTAATTTTAATATGTTTAAATTGTAATCAGAAATAATTGGACTTTCAGAAGAAAAGTAAATGAAGTTGCTGAAGCAAAAGGAAATTAACATTGATTGCAAGTGGAATAAACTGTGCAGATTTGGAAGGTTCTGATTTATTGAGGTGGGAACTACTTCTAAGGCCATTAACATAAAGATTTAATTAATGTGTCATGATTTTTGTCAGATAGTGCAAGGAGTTAGAAGCCATTAAAAAATATAATTTCATTTTGATAATGAAAATCAATATGAAAATTGCAGGAGAAGCAATCTCAGATTACCAGACTGGACATTAATAAACTTAGCTTTTGAAAACAATTAAGAACCAACAAAAGTTCCTAACAAGCATCACAACTGTGTCTATTTCAAGAATGAAAAGCTGTTCTCTTTGACATTCTAATGATGAAATCTTTGTCTCTTGGAGAAAGAAACATGTCTAGGAAATATGTTTCTTGCCTATTTCTCTGCTTCCATGCTTCCCAGCTCCTCATACTCTTAAATACCTGCCCTTTGAGCAGTATCCAAAATCCTCTGACACTGCTACTTACATGTTTCATCCTCTTTCTGTGCTCTGCCTAGTTTCTGCCATGATTCAGAGAGCATTTAATAAACTCAAAATATCTCTGCATGATATGATACTGCCCTAAAAGCAACCCACTGCTTTTGTAAAAGTGACCACAGGTGGATGATATATTGGGATCATTTTGTGCTACTTTACTACACCAGCACAGATTAATATTCTGTGAACTAGACAAGGACAAAAAAAGTCTTACCGGATAAGGGCTCTCAAATATAGGTTAATTCCTGATTTGAAAAACCATTCTGGTTATGACTCAGTAAAAGGGGAATACTTCCTGTGCTGATTGAAGACCTCAAGGATAAAATCCATTCATGATTTTGTAGCTCTCAAACTGTTTCTGAGGACCCTGTAAGCAGCTAGATAAATAGGAAGAGAGAGATTGATTTTTCTCTATTTATATTCTGTAGACACAAACATAAAAAATTCTTACCCTCTCTGCTTTCCCATTAGCTTCAAAATACCAGAGATTTTGTAAACTACACTCTTTCTTGCCTTGAGTGGTGAATTTTGTGTTACAACCCTCCCATCCTCCAGTGAATTTTGAATGTTCCTTTTATCACATATGAATCCTTTAGAAGATAAACCAGTCATTCTCTTTCTGCTATCTAACCCTTTCTATGGTAAGTGGTGTCTTTTAATTCACTCAATATTGAAGGAGAATGTGCAAGATATGATACTGAAACATTTTGAGACTCAGTTTTTAAATGAGATGTGAAGGGCCTCTTCCTCACTCCTGATGCCCGTGTTCTGAGTGCATTGGCAGCAGAACAGTGCAGCCTCTTTTCTTTCACCACCAGAAAGGGAGTAGCCCTTTCCTGTGGGGCTTCCTGGGTAAGAATTCAGAAATTGAAGCAGTCTGTCATGTTGTCCACTGTATTCCCCAGATATCTAAGAGAGACATATTTGAAAACAAATTTCTTTGTCAGATGAAAAGAAATCTTGTCTTGAAGTGTGGCTGCTCTTGAAGGGAACCCTAAACTTCTAGAAGCTGTCACTTTGCGGTGTTCATTATCAGCCTCATTGCTATTCTGCAGGCAGCTTGGGACAGCAAAAGGAAAGCTGAGGCTCTGTTGTAGGAGTAGGCGAGTCCCTGTGTTGTGCAGAGATCCTCTTTTCTGTGTATAACATTATCAGTACTGTAAGAAAAAGCTGTAAGTATAGCCATGTCACTGAAAATGCTGAGGTCTTTCAAGTGTATTTTATCAGATGCTCTCTATCTCAGGGTGCAAAGAGCATATGTTAGGATTACTGAAGATATTTCTTTTCATCCAAACTGTAAACAAACAAACAAACAAACAAAAAGTAAAGCAACCAAGTGAATAAAAGATATTCCTAACTTGCCAGCCAGACAAAAGCATTTTAGTTCTTCCTCCTCTATTCAGTTTTTCTGGATGTCTATGTTTACCACAATGCTTAAGTTACCTAAACCTAGATATCTTCTATTTTCCCTCGCTTTATTATTGTAGCTAAAAGCAATTTATATGGAAACAAGCAGTTCAAATATAAACCCTGCAAAGGGAACTTACCTAAATAGTATCAAAAATCTTCTGAGATGCAGTTTTTATTTATTTTGAGGATTCATCCTTTCTTTCTGGATTGTAAGGCTGTGATTGCACTCCTTTAGCATCATAAAATCAGTGGTGAAATGGAAGGGTAGTAGATTAAGGCATAATAAACAATTTTATATTTATAGAATATATATTTTTTAATTAATAATTTATCCTTTATTGTTGGATTATTGCACTAGTCTTATGGAGTCTTATGGAGTTCTTCTCTGAGGTTCAAGACGTCAACAATCCACTACTGAGGCTCTTTAAGAATTTTATGAACATATGCAGCTTAGAAGCTACAATTAGCTTCTTATTCACAGTCAGTCAGAGGCAAGAAACAAAGGATTCCGAGATGGGCAGAAAACTTGACAGCTTGACCTGGCTTTTATACAAGTGAAGTTCTGAGTCCCAGGATGCGTCCAGTGTAACAGAATGGCAGCTGTCTGAGGTCCCCCTTACTGGCTGCCTTTGTAGTGGGTCTGAATGGGTAATGGGAATATTTCAGGTCGGATTCATGCCCTTACCCCAGAGTACAGCTGAGGTGGAGACACCAATATCTGAAGGTAATTGTTCAGCTACAGCAGCCAAATGCCACCGACGTACAAAATTGTTGATTTATGTCACACAAAGGCAGCATGGAAAGCAAGCACCTGGGTCAAGTGTGCTTTTTCAATTTTTTTCCTTTACTTTCTTCCTGTGTTCAGTCACAAGAAATGATACAGAGACAGCCTGAGGAGTGGAATTGAATGTTTGTGGGAAGATTGTCAATTTTAAAGCAGACTCAGGTGTAGATGTAATAGCCATATCAGAAAAGAAGTTTCCCTCCCCTCACAGCTGAACCAACTGTGGCTACTCCAGATAATCCTGGAGACAGCATAAGCAAAAAGAGGAAAGGCTGTGTCTTTAACACTTGGACTTGGGAGACTTTAGACTGGTATTTTCCTCTATCAGAACACTTACTACTCTCTTGATTAAAAGCATGAAAGAAAAATTTTAAGAGAATGCATTGGACTCCTCTGTTATGTACACACTGTCACTGTTCATAACATTGTAACTATAAACTTCACAAAATTTCCCTTCTGACATTTTTCAAATAGCTTCCAGCGTAACACAGTGTTGGACCAGCTACATTCAGCATCTTGTATGATCAGCCCCTGATGTGTCAGGAAACTTGAGAAGTGTAACAGAGTTGTTCTGTGTTAGAAGCACAGTATCATCTGCTGTCACACTGGGAAGAAGAACATAAAAACCCAGACAAGTGAGAACCTCAAAAAACTCTGAGAAAAAACATTTTATAACTTTCTAACTGTGGAATAAAAGATATTCTCTTGAAGCAGAGGTAAGGATATTCTAGCTACCTTCCTAACAAATCAGCAGCCTTGTTATCCTGTAGTAAGGCTGAGGCATGGTCATTGAGACATTCCTCAGTCCTCCCCAAGGATTTAACTGATAACTGAAGAGGTACTACAGTGACTTGGTGTTAGGCTGTTCTGCTCATCAAACCTGTCAGGACAAGTTTTGAAAGGTAAGGGTAGATAAAATTCTCGGTTGCTGTCTATTGTGACTAATGCATTCACTTAACAAAACCAGTATTTTGAAGTTTACCTCAGTTTCTTCATTTCTAAAACAATGTAACTATCTACATGTTAAAAAACTAAAAGCAATGAAGCCATGGTAGGTTCTTTTCATTTATCTTTTGCATAAATTAAACTTTTTGCCAAACGGAGAATGTGAAAGTGTATGTTTTAAATTAACTCTCAAGCATTTTCCTATCCAGAGGACAGAGTAATCATCTGATTAGTGGCTGTAACATCACATAACGTGAATGTATGTTTCAAGACTTCAGACAGTGTTTATTATTAGTTCCCTTTCATATGTGGAATATTAAACAGTCAACTTCTTCCTAATGTTACTTCAAGTATAAACAATGTTACTTTTAATTAAAACAACATATTAAGGATAAAACTGAGGGTATAGAGATCAGATATGATTTCGCTTCTATAGTTATCTTCCAGGCATTATTACTAGGATTTTGTGAGGAAAGAATTAAATAGAAAGTAGGGTTTCGTTTTATTATAAATGTGAATCATATCATTAGGAGATAATACTATATTATTTTCTGAATTGACAATGAATGTGATCACCTTAACAGGCTCCTTTTGATGCAGTATTTAAAATGATAAGTGAAAGATGTGTTACGAATAAAATAGAACCACAGGTGGTGTTTTGGTTTCCCTGACTCACACTTCAAATACTGAGAATAAATTAATGGATAAAAAAAGTCTACCTGAAGTTTGGAAAAGACTTTAGTATACTTGCTAAAATATTTAGTTTCCTGGTTTGAGTCTGAATTAGAAACTTCAAATCATAAATGAAATCTCTCAAAACAGCAAGGTTTTAAGTTAAATGTTAACCATTGTTTAATCATCAGCTGGCTTCTGAGTAGTGGTAACACTGAGACAGGCTGCGAAGTCTTTCAAATTCTGGCATAAACTAACGGATTTAATGAACCTTTTTCCCTGGTTTATGGAGGACATTTTTTCACTCTCAGGCTCAGGGTTCACTTTATTGTTGACACATACACGGCTGCATCACTTGGAGAGCGCGTGTGGGTGGGCTCCCCGTGCCTGCCAAGGCAGGTGTCGCCCGTGCCGCCGCGGCCTCGCCGCGCTGGGGAAGGTCTCAGCACCAGCGGGGTTCTGCTTGTTTGACAAAGTGCCTCCGTGTGCTCCTCCACAAAAGGCTGGAGCTAATTTTAAAAGTCAGACAAATGACAGGCAGGGGAGCGTGCTGTCCTCCCTGCTGTGCCGGTGTGGCGCCGATTCATGAGGAGAACAGATGACTCTGCTGAGGCTGGAAAGAAAATATGTGGCAGAGCTGATTGCTGGCATGAGAGTGGGGCAATGCATCAACTGCAAGGCATCAGTGCTTGTATGTTCTGTGGCCTTCGCCTTTGACTGCAAACTGTCTGCCTCTCTCCTGTTAGGGCTGAAAGATTGGGATCCTTGCCTTCTGCAGGAATTAGTGTCAGCTGAGCGCAGAGCAGTGGCTGGCATTGCCTTCCGCATGAACTGTCAGTGCAGACAGTGGAGATCCAACTGTTCACCTCCTTGAAAAAACAAAGTGATCAAAAAACCTGTATAACCAAAGTCCTGGTTCAGAGCTCCTTGTTCGGGAACTAAAGAGCTGACACTATGCCAGTAGTTTGACAAGACTACGTCTCATTAAAGTGATTGTCATGTAATGATTAGGGTCGATTACATTTGCAGGCACTCAGATGCCTAGCTGCTGCTTCGATATAGAATTACTTATATAAAGCTAAACCTTGCTTAATGAAAAAGTAGAGTTGAAAGTAATGAATAGAGGAATAAAAAGGGCATTTATGGAAGAGGCAATAAAATAAAAGAGCTGAAATGATGTAAAGATAGATGAAAATAAGTATGTGAATTGCTTCCAAAAAAGCATTAAGGTGTGGTAGCATCTGTATCAATTGCAACAACACAATTTATGTTTTAAAAATTCCATTCATATTTATTTTCATCTAGTTGTATGTCTTTTTCTAGCATGAAATATTGCATGTTTTTTCTCATCTGTTCCCTGTAGTAAGACATTTGCCATGGTATTACAAGATAATAATAACTTTCTCTGACAATGCATCTCTCTCACTCTCCATATTTTCTGGGTGTTCTTTTTGCCCTTTAGTATTTTTGACAGGTGAGTTGAGATCAGAATAGCAAATCTGCATAATTCAAATGAGAAGGTCATGTAGGGAGGGATTGTCCTGTTTGAACTGCATAGAGGTTTGAAAACCAGTACCATCAAGTCAGTGGAAGAACTAAGGATTTGAACAACATATAGTCGTTTCTTTTACACCTGTCCTGTAAGGAAAACTTTAAAATATACGGTAACATGATGGTATGTTACATACACTTATGTATTTGTGTATAGGCGGCAAATTAGTGGGGGAGGGAGAAAGCCAAGGCCTTGATCTTAAGGAAATAGGAAGAATGTTGAAACAAAATGTTCCTGACTATTTAAATATGTGGTAAAAAGTAAAAAAAAAAAAAATTCCTTAATTTTGTGAAGAAGGAGGAGACAATGACAGTCTGAGGAGTCAGCACAGCTGGATGGGCCAAATACAACAGAGGCATCTGGCAGATACATCTACACTGAACACTGAATGCAGGTTCACTGCTGAGCTTCTTTATAGTTCACACTTAACCTCCAAAATCTGGGTTAAGCCAAAAGCAAACACATAACACAAGTGGATTAAAAAAGCAGGTGCTACCTTTTCCTCAAACCCAGCAGTATCAGCTGTATGAATGCTGATACTTTTTGTGCTCCAAGTCAAGCGGGGATTTCCACAATTTTTAGAGTAATTTGAGATCATTCCAAAGTATTTCAGATCAGTGTTTGATAGCACTGGTGGGTGTGCTGATTGCATGTTCCATTATTTTAATAGGTAGATTCATTTGCTACTCAGTTACTTGTAGAGAGTGGTGTTGTGCTCGTGATGGTAAGATATTGATGACTTCTGACTTCAGGCAAAAATGTGTTTCAGTGCTTGGTTTTGTTAAAAGCCTGTTCTTCACTATATCCGGGGCTATGCATGCTTTTCACTTTATAGTTTCTTTGAAGATGAGAATAAATAATAAATTATCATTAATAAATTAGCAGGAGTTGACAAAAGAGTAAGTGCAAATGATGGATTTCTATGTAACCCATAGAGTATAATCCTGGATCCATTGAAATAAATGACAGAAGTCTGAATCTTAAATGGAAACAATTTTATGAAAATATTTCATTATCTTAACTAGACATTAAACTAACAGTGACTTAAGCCTTCTGTCACTGAGTTGAATTGAAATTAATGGGAGTGGGAATAGAAAAAAATCTACTATTGAGAAAAAAGATTCCTTCAGTTGAAGTTATTGATGTGGTCTCACACATTTTTATGGGTTGTGCTTACGTAACACATTACCAGTAGAAATAGAGGTGATGGAATGGCCACTAAAGTTATTAGGATGATGTTTGTTTTATTGCTCTGAGTAGATTGGTTGATTTCAGAATAACCCAAGTTAATGGAGCTGCTAGTGTAAGTACAGTGAGCATGATTTAGTCCTTCACACATACATATTTATGCATTGTTGTGTTGTGGAGCGCTACTTCGAGCCATGATTATTCCATTAAGTCCTTGCATTCATTCAAATTTTTCACATGCTGCTTCATATTTACAAAACGTTATCCAGGCCTCGCAATTTTTAATTGTGAGCCAGTGATACAGGTTTCTGCAAACACTCTGAAGTCATCCATCATTAAATACATTTTACAAAACAATTTTCTTTTGCTTACTTGAATCTTATCTCCCTCTTTCCATCTTATCACTTGACTTCATTAAAATATAAGACATAAGTTACTCAGCTTTTGAATGCCCTCTGTACTATCAAAATTCTGACTGAATTCTCATTTACATACAGCCAAATCTCAAGTTGACTGACATCTCATTATGTGTCTAGCAAAACCTTAGCATAGATGAATTTTACTGTTTTGACTCATTTGTCTTCATATTATTTCCTTGAAAAATGCACATAGGTGTTATGTGAATAAAAAATGGCCTTGCTCTTTACATTGTCCAATGTAAATAGATAATCCAGTCTTCCATACTGGTTTCACCATTCTAGTAAAAAAAATAGATATTTTGGTTTTTTGCTATCTAAAATACCTTTGTATGAAAAAATATTTTTGGTGAGAAATGATGTTAGAGAAAATATACTGGAATGTTTTTCTCTTAATGTTCTTCTTTTTCTGTTGTTCAAGTAGGATGTGTTTGTATTGCATTTTATACCTCAAATGCTAGGCAGCAAATGTGAATATCAGAAGATTCTTCTTGTACTTTGAAAGAACGATTAAACCTGCCAAATTTGGACTGCAAGATCAATATGTGCATTCATGGTTAGGATTATAAAAGCAATTTATGAGAAATGAGACATTACTTCTGAAATTTTAGCAAAATGTATATTAAAGAAAAAAGTGAATTTTTTTTAACCATGATATACAGTGTAGTGAAAAGTGGCGCTCTTAAGATGTAAGGGAGATTTACCACTGGAAAATTGTAGCTTTTCCATAAATTACATTGATTTTAAAATTTTTATATAGAGCCCCTGCTCCAATGCCTGTTACATTCCTTAAGACTTTTTCAAATAGGCAAGTGTGAGAATACAATTTAAGTACATTAATCAACTTTTCCAAATAAAAATATTAGCCTGTGAGTTCTTGGTGTTGACAGAAAACAAAGAATAGTAATTTTGTTCTTTCAAGATTATCAGAAAGTTTCATAACTGAAGCAGAGATAGAATTAGAAGCTGTTTAATGTTGGAGAGATAAATTGGTACCAACCATTATTTAATGAAGCCTGTAATTCAGAGTTGCTCAGAACAGTAAAATAAGGGTAAAGGAATGTAGTCAGTTATTTCATTTTCATGTGGGTCATGGTGTTTCTGATTTGTGGAATGATGGTGCAAAATCCTCTTTGCAACTCAAACTGCATGATCAAATACTCATCATTATTAACTAACATAGAATAGATTAAGGTGCTTATAAAACACATCAGCAGTTTTGCTTTCCTTAATTGCTATAAAAATTGTGTGAAATAAACTATCCATTGATATTTTGGGGCTAAGTTGTAGAGTAACATGATGGGGCATAGAAACTTTTGGGAAAGGCTTTTTTTGTAGCACATATTCTGCTTTCAGGTCTGTCTGATGCCATAGAGCAGCTAGAAGGTGCAATGCTATGAAGTAACAGTGGGGATATGGAATTTAAAAAATCCTGCTTTGGAATACATTGGAGAAAACAGTTTAGTTCAGCAGAGGACCTCAATGCCTGAAGGGACATTTCATGTGGGTACCCAGCCAGAAGTTTCGCTGTACTCCAAGGCTTTGTCAGTCTTTCAAGGGAGAAACCTCAGATGTTCTCAGCTGGGTAGAATCTTTGACAGAAAATGAGGGGATAATATAAAATTAGGCATAAAAAAAATTGTTTATGCAATACAGGGGAATAACTTCAGATATGAATTATAAGTTCTTATTTAGACATTCTCCTTGTTTACTTAGACTACCTGCAAGGTCTTCCAAATTTCAATCTGAACACAAGATTCAGTTGGGTTTGGATTTCAAGCTCCAGAAGTTCACTGAGGTCTATCCCCTCTTGGTGGGCAGCTGTTATATTCCTGGCACTCTGAAAATCTTGAAGCAGATTCAGCTAGGTTAAATATCTTCCTTTTTACATGTTCATGAGTCCACACAGAAAAAAGCTTTCCCAAATGCTATTGAAAATAATTGAAAAGGAAGACCTCTCCAATTTGCAGTGTTGTCTGAATTTGGTTTTGAAGACACCAACCCTTGAAAAATATGATTCTCTCTTTTTATAAAATTGGTAACCCACAAAACCAAACCAACCAATGAAAATCTGAAATGACTTAAAATCCTTTGTGAACAAAGGGTCTTGCCCATAGAAGAGTAGTATTGATTTCATCCCCTTTGTTTCTCACTAGAGATTATTTTTTATAGCACATGCTAATAGATATTTCGGTGGAAATCCACTGAAGCAAGTCAGTTTTTGACACCCAAATCAGCGTTGGAAATATCTACTGTGTACCTAGAAATTTCACTGTGAAAATGGCCAGTGAATTCTTGCTTTAATTAAGTCAACAAGATTCATAAAACCAGCAACAGGGTTAATTTAAAAAACCTCTTAACTATTATTTTTCTCTTGAGAAAATACCTCAGATTGGACCATGCCCTTGTGAGAGCACAATAGTGAGGGCTACAGTATTACATTGAGAAAACCCTCTATTACATAATGTAACATTTAAAGCCAGTTTTTATAGATATAAAGGTGTAGCTTAAATTCAGTTAAGGTTGAAATATACTGTCCTTTCAAATGTCTCCTCAGCATTTTGACTAGCTGTAATGTTTATTTTTTTTTTTTTAAGAATATAAAAGAATAGTATTTTTCAAATGTCTGAAGTATAGGGAAAAAGTGAAAAAGGTTGCTTTTTCAGAAAGCTTTCTTCAACTTTTTCATTTAGCCTTTTAGAAAGGGCAGGGTTATGCAAACTCAAGATGCAAATAACAAAGAACAGTATAAATGATCTTCCAGAAAGTAAGGAGGGGAATATACTCAGTTCCACGCTCTTAATGAGGGGATTATTTGTTTTTCCCTAAACAGGAAAATCTATTCTTGAGAAAAAACCTACATTTATTAGGTAAAAATATTTGAGTGATACTCTGCAAAATTTGAGGAACAATAACTAAAAACTATAAATGACACATTTTTTTGTCCTGGACAGGTTTACTACTAGATTACTACAAAATTCAGTGTTTATATTGGAGCTTTAAAGATATTTATATAAATTCTTTGGGTGAAGGGTCTGAAATGAAAGGAAAAATAAACTGTGAAGAGAACAGTTGATTGCATAACGGCATGAACAAGTCTCTCAATATTATGCAAATACAATTTGCTGTAGGTGACTACAGGATAATGACTTTAGTGCTAAAATTGATGAGGACAACTGTATTTTCTCAGGAATCTGACTTCAAACCTTGCCTCTTAGGGCTGACCTTGTGTAAATGGCAACTACTGACACAAAAAACTTCTCCATTAGGTAAATGTTCTGCTATGGAAGGACTCTGTAAAGCAATAAATTGTGCCAACACATATCCATGTCAGGGAATCTGTGAATTAATAGACTACTTCACTAATTTAACAACATGGATAAGTGTCCATCTGGGTGGAAAGTTCTTGAAAAATGATTATAAAATGAATAAAATCTAAAGAACGAGAAGTGTAGCACAAATAACTTGTGATAGGATCCAGTGTGAATCTCAAAGAAGTAGAATCATTTTATTGCAGAAAAGTCTGTGTTGCAAGTTCTAACAGCAAGAGAAACGAAGCTATAGTAGACGCATGAAGATTTAGCAGGTGGAAACCATAATATGCCAAGGGATATTTTTCTTGTTTTCAGAACTCCCACACTCCTAGTAACTGATATTAATGTT
Source organism: Edolisoma coerulescens (assembly GCA_013397115.1). Classification (NCBI taxonomy): domain Eukaryota; kingdom Metazoa; phylum Chordata; class Aves; order Passeriformes; family Campephagidae; genus Edolisoma; species Edolisoma coerulescens. Next base: position 1,166,425 of record VWZW01002576.1, read on the forward strand.
ACATTTCTGTATGCAGAAAAAAAATCGTCTTCGGAAGGATTTCTCTGAAAATTTCTGTTGCCTTTCTGCTGTCTTTTCTGATATTACTTACACGCTTTATTTCGAAAAGAAATAGTCTGTGTGACAGAATCTGAATTTTTCAATGCACTAGTAATATGTACCAATGTCACAATGAAAGTAATGATTTGATGTTTCCATGTTATTAAACTTTAATTTAGTTCTTCAAAGTTATAAGATACTAAAATTCTCCACATATTTAAAGCTTGAACACTTAGAAAATACCTTATTGATGCATTGGTGTATTAGATCTTTTAATCCAATTTAACGAAATATGAAGAATTTCAAGTAATTAATTTTCTTGCATTTTAAATTACTCATATAATTTTCATTATTAATATTTTGTAGTTTCAGAAATTATCTTTTATAACACAGAAATATTAATAGATTTCTTAACCTAGACTAAATGAATGTTTATGCTTGATAGTCCATACCATTTAGCAAAACTCTAATATCTCAGAACTTTTTTTTTTTTTGGATAGTCTAAAATATTTTTGTAATGTACTCTAGAATGGATTTATATGGTTTAGTCAACATCCACTTTTCTCAACAGGTTTGCAGCTTTTTGAGGTTGCACTCTTGACATGCAGCTCCCCATGAGATTCAATTTGTGACATGTGGAGAGAGCTACAGAGATTCTGTTTGGGGATGGATTTCCAGATGCACCTTTTCCTTTGTAATTTCTCTATGTACATGGAGCCAGTCCTGTGAAATGCTGCTTGTTTCTTAATTTCAGTGGGAATTGACAGTGCAGGGCAGAGTGCCAGCAGGCTCAGAAATACCTCCTAAAACTATGGATGGGGAAGAAAACATCAGACTAATCCAGAGCTCCAGTGATTTATGTGTATGACTCAAGTGTTTTAAAAGCAAAACCAGAAAGATACACAGCTTTACAGGTAAGCTGTTTTCCCCAGTTGCCTAAATTGTCAAGGTTCCTTTTCTCCAAGTGCAGTGTTTCTACCTATGTCCATATATTGGTACAGACAAGCTATGCTTTCCCTTGTTTATAGCAGTGATTACATTTTCCCAGTATGCCCTTAAAATGTTTCAAGTGAACTACACCTTATAAGAAGAAATCACTGTGAATGCTTAATTTTATATTAGTTTTTATCCATATTAAATTAAAACAAAGCAAACACCTGGGAAAAAAATGACCGTGATAACTTAAAATACTAAAAGATTTACTTTAGTGACAACTGGAGAGCCACAAGGACCTTCATGAATGTGCTTAGGTTTCTGAGGGAGATTTACCATGTTGTTTCCTGTATGTGTTTCATTTAAGTGGTGCATGCTGTGTGCCAGGAGTGGAGAATGGCCATATTTCTTACAGTTAATTCTAAAACCCTGAGAAGGTGTTTGCTGTTCTGTTTTCCAGATGCCTGAAAAACTTTCTGTTTATCAGTCTGGGTACAAGATTAGGTACTGGCATGGGACTGAAAATGAATTTTGATTATGTACTCAAAGTATTGTCATGATACAGGGCTGGTGATTGTTTAGTATTTGTTATGATATAAGAAAGGATCAGCCTCATCAATGAACTGTTGAACAGGATAATTCAAGGAAGAACTGACATTCCTTGAGGCCAAAATGCTGAAATGTTCTTCAATAGAGTTATAACCACATGAGAGAATTTTGGAGAATGAATAAAGGTCATTTGGTCCATCAAGACATATTCTTTTTAGCAGACTGTTTCCCCAAGGATAATATCTAATTGTTTCTTGAATGACATTGGTGCTTTTTGCCTCTACAACTTTGCCTGCAGGCTATTCTAAGTATTTATTATTCTCTACATGAAAAGGTGCTCTCTGATATATACAATGAATTTATTTTTTAATTTCCAGTTAAGTTCTCTTGTCCTATAATCTGTGTTGGAATGGAAATAGTAATCATTTGAGTTAACATTATCTGTAGCAGTTAAGAATTTATATGCTTCAAAAGAGGCAGTTCTACCCTGTCCTTAAAATTAGATGCCCAGATTTAAAATCTAAGTAACCACAACTCCATATCAAATGGTGGCAGGGCTCTCCCTTTGAAGATTTCACATCAGAATCAGTCTTATTTCCCTGAATGTGCTTTACTGATGTTGTTGATGCTCTGTCCCCCATTGACCAAAAACCTGTCCAATACAGAACATCTGATGACACTTGATGTCTTTTTAAACATCAGCTAAAGGGAAGACAAATTCAAGATGTACTTTAAACTTATTTCGACAGGCAGGAAAATGGGAGGTAATAGCTGGGGACATAACAGTAAGAGTTCACTAACTCCTCCTTTGTTCTTTTTTCAAAACAACTCAGTCTTACATTAGTTTTGGAGGATTTAAAAGATAAATCAGATTGTCTACACTGCCTAACTTTTACCAGCATCAAACCTGGGTTACTGGCCTTAAAGGAGGGGTGCCTAATCCTCCTGAGCTCTTTACAGTTTTTGCCCAGCACTGGCCAGACAAGCCAAGGAGTTGATTTTGCAATTCAGTCACAGCTCTATTCATGTGGGGTTTTTCACTGTGTCAGGCTCCAGAAAACCAGCCAAGACACTATTTAGCTGGGTGTAGCACAAATTACTGCAGCAGCAACAGTAGAATAGTCTCTGCCTCATTTCTTGTTTGTCTGGAGGCAGAGAAATCAAAGCTTCTTCCTCTCTCACCGTTCCCCATCCAACCACCCTGCCCTAGCTCCATCCAAAACTCTTCTTCAGCAGCAGACTCCTTACTTGGCTTCAACTTGTCTACAACTCCTCAACAAAAAACAACAAGAAAAATCAGTTTTTCTCGCACTGCTGAGAAGCTTCTTGAAGCTTCATACTGAAAATATCTGTAGAACAACACATCATATCCCGTGGCAGACCCTTCTAGCACACTTCTTCCATCATCCTGGGTTTCAGATTAGTTGAGGGTCTGTATTATCAACACCTCCATAGACATGAGAGCCAGGTTTTACAGCTGATGAGCTGCAAGTGGCTTAGGAAGGAAAAACTGACTGCCATCAGTTAGGTACTAAGATATTGCTGTGTACAGATTGCGTGAAAAGCTCTATGGAAATGCATCAAGTGCCTCCACCCTGGCTCTGAGCCATAGACAGTGACCCTCTGTGGAAGATCTATAAATCAAGTCCTACTACACAGGGACAGAGTTGTGCAAACGGGGCAAACAGATGTCAAATAAAATGTGTTTATTTAGAGACTTAAAAAATACCGGGCTTTAGGGAGGACTTTGACATTTCTAGGAATTATTCTTCACAACAGAACGAACATTATACCCCCATGCTTTCTGCTGGATGAACAGCACTCAAACCAAAGTCTTCAATTTGTAAAATTACAAACAAGGAAAAGTCATGACCAGTTTCCAGTCCTGAAGGAGAACTCCTTCCCTGGCTATGAATGTTTGTATTAACCAATTTTCCAATGTGCATCCAAGATAAGACAGCTTCAAGCTGTTCTGAATAACCATTTCATTGAAGTGATTTCAGACACGCACAATCTCTACTGAGACTGTCTTATCCCTCATTGAACAACAAGAACAATCATGATAATTATTTCAAATCATCGTTACATGGGAAGAACAGAGCTCCATGAATACATCCACAGCAGAATTTGTGCCATCTTCAATATTTTATAATCATCCATTTAACCTCGAATGCCCTGCAATATTGCAAAGCATCCTTGTAATATACTGGTCACAAAATACTTGTCTTAAAAGTCTGAGTTTTGCATACCACTGCCTATTTCTGATCGTGGGAGGCTGGCCTTACTTCATTGCTAGTAATGAATGCGAGCATGGATTAGAGTTTGTGTCAGAACACGTCTGTAGGAATAAATTAATCAAAAATTATAATGGCACTGACTGTTTAATTTAAACTGCCATCATAGTAGGCCTATGCTTGAAGGGAAAATCCATTCTAGATTAAGCTTAAGGGGCATTATGGAAAATCCTAACCAGTGTCTTGAGTTTAACACAGAAGTTGAGTTGCTCCAGACAATCTTTTTTCCCATCCATGTTAAGACCTAGGGAGGCCCAGGGACAAGGTAGTGTACAGATATCTTGCCAGAGCTTTCTCAGTGAAACCATTTTCACTAGGTGCGCAACACAACTGGTGTAAAAAGAGAGAAAAATTGAATATTATAAAATGTTTTTTTCTTTTTTTTAATTGGAAAATAATGTGAGATAACAAGAGCAATTATTTTTATCCATCTAGTAAAACTCAGTGAAACTAAGTATACAGAAATTTCCTGTGATGAAAGAAAGAAAGAAAAAAATAATAATAAAAAAAATTATAAAATATGCAGAGTGCATAAAACTGTGTAGTGAATTCCAGCAGAGATTAAATACACATTATGAGTTTTAAACTTATTTTCTTTTATTAGGCCTCAGGTTAGCAGAGACTGTATTATAAAAAAAAAATACAACCTCTATGTAGCTGATTTTTTTTAAACTCTAAATTAGTATCATAGCATGAGACACATGGTTTTAGCTTCTAACTATATTTTCAAGATATCTCTATATTTGCCTAGGAGAAGGTAACTGAATTTCAGTAAATCGATGTTTCACATATATCCAGAGGCCATGTTTTAACAGGATATGCATTCTCCTTAGCCATATTAACAAGGTTTGCTTTCACAGGTGTAAAACAGGGTCAGTTATGCTAATAAACCCAGAAATTATTCCCCTGTGAAGACCAAAACACTGCCAGAAGCAAAGAAATTGATAAGATTTAGCCAGAAATTGAATATGACATGTTTTTTGCATCCTGAAGTGATGCATTGACCTTACTTGTTTTTCTTGAAGTCTAATATTTTGAGTCTCTTAATTCAATTAAATGCAGTTCTTTATTCTATTAAATTTCACTTTGTTTTGAGCTAAAGTTAAAGGAGAGATGTTGCTGAAAAATAAGACTCTTTTTAGGTTATTAAAGAGAATTGTGATTTTACTGTTTTTAATGGCTGCTTTGTTTTATAAAATACATTTATGCTCACACATCACAAGGATTTGTAACAAGTTACCTAACAGTGATGTTTAATTTTGCATCCCTTTACCTTCAGGTAGATTGGAACAACTAGTTATGATTTCAGTCTGCCTAAAATAATTGTCTCTGCTGGATGGAGCAGATTATTACAAGGTAACTTAAAATATATATAGAAAGTGGGGAAATGTTGTTTACAGCAAATGCATTTGTTAACCCTCTGATAATTGCCTACAGTGTTTTGAAGATGTAAACACAAATATGCCGTATGAATTTATGCATGAATTTCATCTAAGAATATCTCAGACTTGTCCTAATAACAATTTGCTTTAGAAAATATATTTCTAGTTATCTGGGAATAAATTGCACGTTGGCTTCATCCTTCCTCCTGCAGTCACTCGTGTATCTCCAGCCGCTCCCTCTTTCTGCTTTTCCCGTTTTTTTTGAGCAAACACATTTAACAGCTGTTGAAACAAACAGGGCACACTTGGCAAAAGTAGGGACCAGATGCCAAACTCTGCAATGCTTGTTCTCACAGCATCAGGCGGGTCTGCTGCTGACTCCTTGGTGTCACCTCTGCTGGCTCCTTTTCCAGTTTTGCTACTGGCAGGCAGCAGAGGTGCATCTGGAGATGTTGTCAAGGTCCTGTAGCTGTGGGGCCGCCTTGGCGCCTATGTCCGTGCTTCTCTTTCATATTTAAATGTTATTTTTGCGTGCAATAACATTAATTACTTGAACATAACTAATATTTCTCTCAGCGTTCATGGAGATGGGGGAGAAAATAACTTTGTTTTCCATATGAGTAGATGTTTTCTATGATTAATTACTGTCTTGAATTTGGGGGAGATTTGGTTCCTCTTTAATGGGGCACAAAAATCTCAGTTGACACGTGGCTGGCACTGCTGATATGCTCTGAGAACATGTGGCATTTTGGTTATACTGTGTCTGGACGTGATATGGGCTCACATCAGTGTGGGGGAAAGAAGAAGGTAAGGGTTCTGCTGTGGCCTCATTCACTGTTGGTTTTGCTTTAAATTACAAGTCACCCTAGAGAGGTCTGGAGAGCAACTCATTCCAAATGCTATTAATAGCCTGTAAAATAAATCTGGCATCCCAGAGAGAGAGGGAACAAAAGAGGAAGCTGAAGGGAGAATACATTATCCTCCTCTCTCTGGCAACCAGTGATAGGACATGAGGAAATTAAATGAAGCTGCTTCAGGGGAAGTTCAGATTGGACATTAGGAAAAGGTTCTTCACTGAGAGGGTGGTCAGTCATTGCAACAGGCTCCCCGGGGAAGTGGTCAGGGTACCAAGCCTGCCAGAGTTCAAGAAGTGTCTGGACAACTCAGTCAAATGGTTTAGTTTTAGGTAGTCCTGTGAGGAGTAGAGAGTTGGGCTCTATGATCCTTACGGGTCCCTTCCGACTTGAGATACGCAATGATTCTATGTCAGCTGGAGTGTGTTGGGGAACATATCCTTGGCAAAGACTGGACTCTAAACTCAGATTATGCTGCTGTATGCTTCCTCATTTATAATCACATATAAATGGAAATTTAGACCTTTATGTCTTCAGTATCGTGCTATAATTTGCTGCTGTTGTGTGACTGATACTGGGTCTTGTTTGGATGCTAATAATTCTTCTCTGCCCAGTGTTTGTTCTGACTGGAAGTATCTTCTTGCTCCAGAAGTTACTTTTTGTTTTTCTATGGCTTCAATGTTCATGGAGCATTGCTCTCTTATTTGCAAATTAGCTTTTTACAGTTAATCCATGCTGCCCTGTGGCTGTTTATCTTCCTGTCCATGCCATCAGACTCAGTCTAGACTTCACCAAGACTTTAGGCTCCCAAACTGTCTCATCAACTACTGACAAATGAACAGATATAAATTAATGTGCCTCTCCTGAACTGAGGTGGTGGCAGTGGGTTCCATCTACCACCAGGTGAAGCCCAAAATCTTGCCTTGCCTTCTGGTTTAGGAAAAATTTGGAAAAAATCAGGGGAAGAAGGTGAACCTATAGGGTGTGCTCTTCATGTGTGTGAGGAGATGAGTTTACATGCTAGGCTTTGAGGTGGTCAGTGGAGGAATCCAACAGGAAAAAAATAGGATTTAATGCTGGTTTTGGGGAGCCTGAATGTGCAGTGGGAAGATCGGCATTCGATGACAAGGAGCTTCCACTGCAGAAGGAAGTTAAGAGCCCCTCTCCTTGACTTGCCCTTCACACAGCAATCAATAACCAGAAATTGGTGTGATTACTGGTCCATACCTACCAGAAAGATTTATCTGAGTCACAAGACTTTGCATATTTGTTTTCGCTGTGCCAATTTTCATTGTTGTAACATTTCTTACATGTTGTAACATTTGTTTTTTTAGTGAGAACGTGATTATTTTTTCCATATGCAATTGTTTGAATTGTCAATTTTACTAAGACACAGCACCGTTTAAAATCAGAAATGGAAAAATGCTATTGCTTCATAGTTAACTTTGATGTGCGTTAATGTTCTATCTTCCCCTCATAAAGCAGCCGAAGTTACCATTGTTCTTTTCAGCAGATATTTGTAGTCATTTCAATGACTTATATTTGCCTGGCACTTTTTCATATAGCCGGATAGTATAATATGAATTTACTTAGGCAGCACAATTTTGTGATGCATTGTTGAAGGTTTTAGACCATTCTGCATATTTTTACTGTAAAAGGGAAAACACATGGTTCTCATATAGTGTTTATGACATGCATCAGCAAGCTACTAAAAAGCGCAGAACTGAGATGCTGTACAACTTAATGTGTCCATTTGTTATCATTTTAGTAGTTTTAAAGTGTTGATTTACAGTGCATTTGGAACCAGGTTAGATCTATAAGCTTCTTCCTAGACTGGGGTAATGAGTAAAGGGACCAAGTATCATCTGGGAGATACAAACTTATTCAGAAGTGGGTGATTAAAGACCAAACACGCAAAATATCACCTCACTATTTCTCTAAACTCCAAAACTGTGATCAAGAATCAAAACAATGTTTTAGTATATTCATTTATAAATTTTCCTTAAGATAATTTCTATTTTAAAATCTTATTCTTACTTCACAGTAGACGAGAAGATTGCCTATAATTAAATAAGCCCTCTCCCTGAAATCAGATGACAGAACTTGCACACATCTCGGGTGATCCTGTCATCCATTCCCTGCTCCCAACCCGTGATCAGGTATGCATAGATAACTAAGGATAACAGAAACTGGTGAGTGCAGCATCTGTTTTCCTCATGGTCTTGCCTCATTCAACCAGACAAGTTTTCATTTTACTCATGCATCAAATATGACAAAATTTTTGTGAGATGAGGAAAAAAAGTTCAAAATATATCTTTGCCTGCTGCTTGTGTGCCAACTAAAGAGACATACTTGTTGATGGGCCATCTTTTGGCATGCTTTTTGATTTTTTTTTTTTTAATCAGCTTTAGTTATATTTAGGCGTAGGGACTGATCAGGTATAGGTAGTATCTGTCCTGGAAATTACAATGGAAACAGAAATGGCACATGTAATGTAGTGCAGTACACTTCGTGTAGTGGAGTAATTTGTAGAGCAGAAAAACAAGTAAGGAAATGGGAAATGAAAAGGGTAAAAGGAAGATAAGATGTGTACAAAAATGGAAGGGATAGGATAATGTGAGTCCCAGATGGAGTTGCTGTGTGGGAAGCAGAATTTAAAACAAGATTGAAGCCAGTCAGTAAAAGACCAAATTAAATCAAAATGGGTTTAGAAAGCATTATTTTAAAACTAATCAATCAGTGGACACCATACTAAACAGCATTCTCTAAAATGTAGATAAAGGTACAAATCATCCACAACTTTCTCTAAAAGGAAAAAATAATTTGTGTCATGGAAAAAAATTAATATTGAAAGAAATGCATCCCAAAGTCATTCTTCAAAGTATTTGTTTCACAGTACTTCTATGTATGTTCTGCTTACCCACAGTAGAAATACTTCTATTGTGATGATGCAGTTTGTATTATGATTTCAGATATACATATTTTTTAAATGGACTTTTTTTTTCAGGATAAAAAAAATATTAACTTACCAGAAAATAAATATGTCTCACTTGATGAACTCTCAGGATGAAGTGTCTGTATATAGATACAAATGAATTAAAATTGTCTATACTTTGACACTGGTTTCTGTCAAGGTAAAGAGAAAATAATTTAGCCATCACTGAAAGGTATACAGCAATCATAAACCAGTAAACAGCTACATAATTTGGAAAAATTGATTGCAGTTCTGAAGTTGTTAGTCCTGGAGGCATACAGGTTTTAATTTGTCTTTGAAAATGTCTTTTCATTCTTTAAGTGTTCAAGGTTTGCATACATTTTTTTATAGCTGTAGTCGTTATAGTGAACTTCAGGATTTGTACATGAGAATTTTTATTCATTACTCAAAAAGTTACATAATGAATGATAGACATGTTTAGACATGAGGAACAGAACATACAAACATTTCAGGAATTCTGTTTCAAATGTGAAATGCTGTGAAACTGCAGTCCAGTGGTGTTCCCTGTGCACAAATGGATAACTTGTATATAAACTTATTAATTCTTGTGCAGCTACTGAATTGTGTATAGTAGCAAAATTTCTAAGATAGTGGGGGAAATAGGAAGATGTTGTAAACTTCTCCACATCTGTCATTGTCATGACAGGAAACCTGTACACCTTTGCAAACAGTCATGTAGCAATTTGCAAACAGGAATTGAAATCATAGAATGATTAAGAATTGAAGGCTAAGTAATGTGAGCATGAAGAGCAGATGGACTGGATGTGAAGCCAGTCATATTTGAGAATTGAAAGCAGTTAAGAAAATATCTCAGATATTGTGCAATAACAATGTAGACATAGAGCACAACTCTGAGAGCTTACATGGATATGAACGGAAAGAAGCAAAACTGTGCAGTGTAAACTTATCAAGCATTTCTTAATACCTTACTGCACTAAAGTTTCTAGTTTTAAAATCAGGATTCATACCTGGGTGGAATGGACAGCAGTTAGACAAAATCTTTAATTTTATGTCAGTGCTGTATGTTTGGTATCTTCTTTATAAAAAAAATGTCAACAGATTAAGATAATTATTCCTTAAATCACTGTGATTATTTTCTGTAAGTGGAGCATCACCTGGAGACAGAATGCTCTGTAAAGGCTATACAGTCTGTCTTGTGTAGTTTTTAGATAGTTTGCTGTAACACTCTGTATCCTGGTCACAGACCTGCTATGGTCTATCACAGCAGATATGCCTTACCCAAATTAACAATTTGAGACCAGTGCATCACACTCCAGTGGCGGTTCTTCCAGTTACTCATATCCTCTTGTACTGTGTTTTGGCCCTTTGAGTAAAAATGTGTGAAGTTCTGCTTCCTCCGTAATCTGTCTACTGGCTTTTCTTCCATGTGATCGCCATGGAGCAAAATATCATGCAACTGAATATATATATATGCATACAAATATTGTATTCAAATTTCAGACCATATTTTTTTTAGGCCATTGTGAAGGTTACCTGTGTAAAGGAGAGTGGGAGAAGTATTTTTTCATTTACATCACTTATCATTTTGGCAATAATCTGATTTTTTTTTACCGACACCCTACTTGTGATCTTACAGCGTTATCCGTAGACAACAAATAAAATTAATAGCATTAATGATTTCATATGGTTTTTGTCTCATGGTTGGATTGTATTCTGCCTGGAAATGTGAGAATTCCAACTGGGGTTTATTTTTTTGTATGGGCAAAGGCACTCTTAATGTTTTATTTGGATGTTGATTCTTTATATCAGGACAAAACCAAATATATTCTGCAGTACTTTGCTTATCAAGAGTCACTAATTAAATCTTTTTTCTTCACTGTTTTAGTGGAAACAGCAGATCTGAGAGGTCTGTCTTGCTGTCTCAAACTTGGTTAAAGTTAGCCAAGAAGCTCAAAGTTAAGAGTGAGGGAACAAAGCATTACCAGACTTTTGTATAACCCAGAGGTGAAAAAAAGAAACAAAACCATCTTCATTAAACATATCTTGTTTTCTTAGGAAACTAAGATAAAAAAAAATACTATGTTCTGCCACATGTGAGGGTGATGTGGTAGAAAATGGCACGGGAAATTTTAGTCATTGCAGTAGTGTCCAGTGTCAGAACATTAAGCTGATGCATCCTGAATATATTCAATGAGATAATTTTCATGTCCTTTTTTCCTTATTTCTGTTTTGTATTCACCGTGGCAAGGCAAGTGGGTGAAAAAATACAGGGTCTGCTACGCATGACCTTGGAGTAATGTGGTCTATAATCCCATGTTTGTCCTCTGCCTTAAATCCATTAAAATTGTTCACATTAATTACCAGCTGGAATTTCAGGGGATTGCGACAACTCCTGCACCCCAAAAGCCACACAGGCAAAACAGAAGCTGTGATACAATGAACTGGCATTTCAATAACTTTGGGGCAGTGTAAAGAGATACTGAAAGTGCTTGGTGGAAATGCAGAGATTTCTGAAGGTCTCCATAAAGTAAGGGAGTTACAGAGATTTTTAGGACAGTATCATCTCATGCTCAAGAACACTGAGTGAGGACTCCCATTAGAGGCCAAGACAACAATAGTTATTGACTTTTCTATCAGTTTTAAAGATAGTTAGTGCTGATGTTTCAAACTAATATCTAAAAGTAGGTCTATGTGGTAAGCAGTAATGAACCAACGTTCCCAGTAGAAACATTTGGGAAACTGTGGTTGATTTGAAACAAATAAGAAAAAAAAAGCAACTCTCAAGTCTTAGTCAAAATTCTACAGGAGTAGACAAGTTACTTTTGTAAATTATTGGCTAAAATTCTGTCACAGGGTTGATGGGGAAAGTAGAAAATTTAGGCATTTGCAAGTTAATGTCATATTAAACATTTCTGTACACAGAAAATTGTCTGGCCCATTGATTTCTATTATTTGTCAGAGGGTACAAGTGTATGCATTTTTGGAACACCGTGTTACAGTCGTATTTCTCCAAAGATAATTTACGCTGAAAAAAAGCAAAAGAAAATAAGTAACTCACTAAAATGTAACTGTTCTGGAGCATGCAAAATCAGACACTGATATAGACATTTACAGAAATGGGTCTTGCTTTAGTTTCATATTTCTAAGCCACCTGCTAAAGACTGCAAGTGCATTGAGAACTTTATCAATTACGAATTTGGGCTGAGATTCTTATTGTTATTATATTCATACATAGCAAATGCTGCTAGAGCTAGTGAGATGTTTTCTGTTTTGTTCTGTTGGGGTTTTTTAATGAGGTGTTTGATGGTTTGCAAAACCATTAGAGTTGATTTTTTTAAACTGCATTACTTCTACAGCCTCTTGAAGTGAGTGACTGTACACAGCTTTTTCATATGCAGTATAAAAGGAAAATGAAAATAAGGGAAATAAGATGTGAGCTGAACTTAAGGTAGCAAGCTTGTTTAAAAACAAAACAAATAAAAACCACCTTCCTGTCTTTTCAATTTAACAAGGGTTTTTGCTCTTTTTCTGTTTCAATGGACGCGGAAGCACCAAAACTTTGGAGACACAGTTTATATTTTTGAAAGGAATGTACTGGTTTCAGCTTTTGCATCTTTCAGTGTCTTTTCACTTTCAAAGTGTTTCTGTCTGAGTTTGCTTTTCAGACTTTCAAGCTGCAAAACCCAGTGAGCTACAAGAGGCATTGCTGTAACTGAGGATGTGGAAGAAGATAATGATGTGGATAATGACAAGGATGTGGATATTCTGGATAATGTGAGTATTTTACATTTCCTTTTGGAAACAAAGCTCAATAACCAGAGCCTACCCTTTCTCCTAGTGGCGAGAATCCCGAAAACAGTGTGAGGGGTTTGAATCTGTAATGCTCTTAGCAGAAAATAGTGTGACATGGCAATGTTTTACTCAGAGAAAATCCAGAGAGAGGCAAACCTGTTTGGAAAGGATTGCATTTTTATCTTTACCTGCCCTCTGTGTCCCTGTAGGACTGAGGCATTTTACTCTCAGAGCAGCAGCAATTTTCAACATCTCAGAGCTATGGCATCCCTCTCCAGACCCCTCAGGGAAAGTTTTTTTCTTCCCTCAGCTCTGATGTTTCTCTCATGGCTGGAGTCCCAGCTCCTTGCTGTAGACCACTACTCTCCATCTCTGCCACCATCTCTCCCTGCTTTGAAACCTTTCTTGGGCTCTCCAGAAGTTTTTCCTGGTTCTGCAGGATCAGCTGGTTCCAGGTAAGGGGAGAAAATCGTTTTCCTCCAAGGGCTTTCACCTTCTTGTAACAATTTACCTCCATGCTTTCAGCCTCTCATTTTTATCCAAAAAACAAAGTAGCATAACGCTGGAAGCGAACAAAAACTTGGGTTTCCTTGTTGTGGGAACAAAGAGGGAACATCCCCTCAGCTTGGGAGAATGACAAGTAAAGAGGCGAGGGATTGCCTCTTCCTGTGTGAAGCCCTGTTACACTGAACATCCAGGCACTAGCCAGCTCTCAAGTAAAAGGCTTTCCTTTAAATGTTGAGCTGCAAAATAAAGAAAATAGGGAAGCCTTGCAGAGCTACAAAAAATGAAAATACTGAAAGGTGACTGCTCTAAGAAATTATTTTTCTTTTAAGTTTTAATAACTTTCAAGCTTATTTTATATGTAAATAAGGAAAAAATATGCCAAGTTCTGGACAACTGATCGGTTCAAAATCACTTGTTGTTTCCTTTCTCAAACTTTGTTAAAAATGTTTTTTACTTGAAAAAGGATAGGACACAATCAAGGTATTGGCAACAGATTGCTGCAAATTGTTGCCATCTCAAAAGAAGAAGAACCACATGACTTTGTATTTTGCTTGAAGTTTTTCAGATCATGCAAATGAATTAGAATTATTTACTTTTAAAGATGCAGCATTGCAGTCTTAGGAATTGTAGGATAGGAACTGAAAATTAATTGCATAGATCAAGAAGTTGTCTCCTTGTCTAGCAAGTTAGTGGCAATCTGAATTAGTTTAGAAGTAAGATTGGACCTGTACCACTATGAAAACCTTGCATATGGTGGCGCTTTGTTTGTTTTCATTTTTCGTTTTAATATGTGTACTAAGTATTGCTTGAAGATAATATCAGAGAAAGAGGGAGAAATTGAAAATACTCCTAATAAAAAGGTCAAGTTTGTCTAGGTTCTATTTTCAAAAACAATTTACAAGTAATTTTCATGCAACTTTATATATTTTAATGATAGATATTGAGAAGGAAGTTAAAATATTTCCATCTTGGTTGTTCATCTCTAATTCATCTTTGTTCTCTCAGTTTCTTCTTACAGCTTCTCATTACAATTGACTATTTTTGGAATGGATTGAGGAAGTCCTTTTCGTTTTATGGATTACTTAGTATCTCGGTTTCGTCTGCTTTACATAAAGATAAAAAAGTGGCTTAGAAGTTCAGAAACATCACGAAATCAAAGTAAATAATGCTGTATAAGAAATGAGGAAAATGTTAGGAATTTTAAATAGTTGTTTTTACAGAGGGAAAATGGGGGTGAAAAGTTGTGACATGACTTTCTTCTGTAGAGATAAAGAACTGATATTGAGCATACAAATACTGTATGATGAATGCTTTCTTTTTAAGATTCTGGTCTGGAACTCCGAGCCTTGCATGTTTAGTAAAGCTGGAGTTAAACAGATGCCAAAGAATCAGGAAACATGACTACATCTAGATCACAAACATTTCTAGGTCAAAATACAGGCTATATCTTCAGAAATGAAGTGTCACATATTAAGAGTGCTTTGCAATCCCTTAAAAGGCTGTAGGCCTTCAAAGGACTTGTATCCTTGGATACTTTCCACTTCCTTTTCATTTGCTATATGCTGTTCTTCTGAACAGCTCAAAGTACCTCATAAATAATGAATTAAGCTTTACAGAAAGTTCTGTCTCGTAAAGACAGTATTGCAGCCCATTTGCCAGGAAGCAAAGTGAAACAGAGAGAGAGAACACTGGAGCTTCTGTTTAAAGAGGCAGAAAGAGAAAGGAAAAATTAGGAATAGAACCATGACCACATGACAATAACTGGCTTTCTTTAAGTATCTTTTAGCTATCAAATAAGTAGCGCTAACTCTCCCTCCTCCCAAAAAATCCCTTAACAAGAACATTTGCTATGTACACATTCACAACCCAACCTACGTTTTGATCTGTAAATGTCTGTGGAAAATAATATTTGAACATTCTTTTAAATTCTTAAATGCTCTGCTTGAATGCCGTGTTCATGTTGATCATTAGCTTCTAAAACCTATGTGTCTGCGTGCATCAGTTATGTGCTCGGGAGAGAACAAATATTTTCTTTGTTATTTTTATGTTCCTAGTCTTACTTTTCTGAAGAGGGAGCTGAAAATGCAGCATATGATTTGGGTGAAAACAGTTGATCTAACCACTTTTTAAAAGATTAAATCACACAACTTTTCTTTTGAGTGTTTTATGAACTGGAAGGTAACTTATGTTTGAATGTTAAAGAATTTTTAAATAACTTGACTATTTCTTTCTTTTCAAAATTTTTTTGTTTTTTTTTTTTCTTTTTCTTAATGCTATGGGGCATCTCTAACTGCTCTTTAATTATGAAAATATTTTAAATGTTTGTGGGCAGTTCTGAGATTTCATTATCGATACAGTAACTATTCACAGATGATGACAAATTTCTGTTGTTCCTATTTTTGATGACATAACCCTCCATAGCGATTTTTTTTTTTTTAATTTCTATTGGAGGGCCTTATCTAAAACAGATGAATGTTTTTCATTGAAGTTATTGCAAGAGTCCTTGAAAAAGGAATCTTGAAAACAAATCAGTATGATGAACTCTGCCCATTCAATGAGCAATACATCAGGCCCTAGATTTTTTCTGAGGCAGGAGATTCTGATAATTCAGGCACCATCTTTTATACTCTGTTCTCAGACTTTGGCATTTCAAAAGTAGTTCGAGGCAGCATTTTTAAAGCCTTTTATTTGCATTTCAATCAAAATCAGTATTCTTTCTCCTGGCTATTAGTTACTTTTTCTAGCGTAAAAGTGGGAACAAGATAACACTTATCTTCACTGCAGTGCGTGGTCAAAGAGACAAAGTCTGAGCGTAGATGCAAACACTGATCCACTCCATGGATCACTTAACATTCAGTGTTCCTAAGCCCTGCTTTTGTTCCTTTGTGTGCACACATGCTTTTCCTCGGAGTCCCACTTGGAATTTAGCTTTGTGTTTGTCCACGTAGATGCTCAGCAAAGAGATAAATCCTCAGAGTGCTCAGCTACAAGTGAGTTGTGTTCGTCATTACAACAGGAGCCAACAAACCTTCTCCCATACCTTACTGTGGCACATTTGAGAAAGGCAATTAAATAAATAAACCAGTCTCCAGTTAGTGTAGAAGCACTGCAGGGTCTGATCTGGCAGTGAGTGAGTTTATGTCATCAAGTTTCGAAAGTGCAGGCCTAGTCCCGAAGAATTTTTTAAGATATTATGGGCTGTATTTTTTTAATCCCTCTGTTCGCAGAATTGTTCTCAATCAGGATATGCAAACCACTGAGAAATAGTTTATAATGGTATCAAAAAAACCCTTTAAAACCATAAAATCCCGTTTTCATACTCATTTCATGAGTATTTTAGTACCATTAAAAGTTACTATTTTGAACAGATGATATGGGGCCAATTTCTATTAGAAAGATCTTGGTCTTCCTTTTCTATCTTTCCATTTTCCTAACAGGTCAAAAGATATCAGTCTTTGACTTGTCACAGGTGCAGGATTGCATATTGCCATTTCTGGGCTTCAGGCCAGTGTAAATTTCGAAGTAGAGGGAAAAGTGAATGTTTTTCAGGCAGTCTGGCCATTATGGTTGCTCTTTTGTTTGTTTTCTAACTTTATTAATTCTTGCCTGTCTGAGTTATTTACGTTCTAGTTATTGATTGAATTGGAGAAAATTCTGAAAGACTTTGTAAAGCAGCAAAGTATATGTAAAAAAATTAATTTCATTCTTTGGTAATGATTTATAAATTGATATCAGGAACACATAGTTCATAAATTAGTATCTGTATGCACTGAACTGACAAAAAAAATATTCAGTTTTGTTGTTCAATTTCATTTCTTTCTTGAATTGTCTGACCCATGTTAATAGTCTTTAAAAATTTGGGTTTATTTCCTCTCTGCGTTACATAAAGGAAAAGAGACGATGCTAATAATTTCTCTTCTTCTCCTGCCATTTTTATTATTCAAGTGCCCTCTTCCTCCCATTTGTGTTTAGCTTTTTTACTAGGTCTTTTTTTTTTTTTTTTTTGGAAAATTTGACTGCATCAAATAGTTTATGTGATTAAATCAAAAATTTCAAAGAAATAATTTTTTTTGTGTGAGTGCGTATTTATGTGCTTTGTTCTGGGGTGCAGCCAGGACTTTTTATTTTTATCACTTTTCTCAGTTCTACAGAGTTTGTGAAACATAACAAGGTGAAGTTCTATTAAATGTCTGTCTAGAATTATTTTAATGAAAACATCTGACTTTCAACCCTAATATTTTCCAGTTGGAAAACAAAAATCACTGATGGCATGCATGTTTACAGAGTGTGCAGGAGGGGAGGGCGTGGGGGTTGTGCCAAGTAGGAGAACAGTACATATCAGAAAGCTGGAATTCCACATCAGCCTAGTCCAATTTGCTCTTGTTTTAGAGAAATCTGGTATTGAGTAGACAATTAGTATTGTTTAAAATGTTCATCTATATCTTGGATTGAATACATTATCCTGTGAAAAAGTTATTGCTCCCTCTGAATATTCTTTCTCTAGAGCCAATTTGTGTTTAGATAACCACAATCTATAACAGATTTTCTGTCTCTTTTGTGTAAAAGATTAATGAGTTATTTGATCAAGTGCAACGCAATAAAGGCTGTTGTCTTTAGACTTTTGGTGAAGCCCATAGCAAACTGTCTAGAACTAAATTTTCACAAATGTGCCTTGACAACTTTTGTCATGTTTTGGTCATTAGGTCATTGTTTTCAATCCCTTACATTGCCTTTTTTTTTTCCCTCTAAGATATAAAGTAATGATCCCAGGAGGCAGGCTCTATTTATTATACTTGTGTGTATATTTAAATTATTTTTATGACTCTGCTTCTAAAAACATGCTTTAGAATTGTTTTGATGTATTTTTTCCTTTGAAAGAAGCATAGCATTTTATGATCACATGTATTTTCATCATCAGTTTTAAATTGGTGCCGGAACAAGATAATTATTCCCTTTCCATATGGGGTGAAGCGATATTAGACAGAACTGTACCTATATTCATGGAATTTTTAATTGGTTTTGACCTAGAACAAAATACATGCTAAGCGAGTTCTGATTTTTGAAATTCTAATGTCCTGAAATCCAAAATAAGTTTTCTGCCTCCCATAAGTAGAAATATACCTAATTGTCTCTTAACTTCAACTGTCAATTTCACCTTCCTGGAAGAAAAAAAAAGTTTTAGGGAAGCTATTATGTGAAATGATTAAAAAGAACTGCTTATTATCATCTGTTCATTATATATTTCCTTCTCAGAACCTCTGGATTTTTTGTCACATACATATTTCTGCTATGCTTTTTGGTAGTATTTTAACATGAGGAAAATATTCCTCGCTCTTATTTAACACACATACTAATTGCTCAATAGGGTTGCAACTTGCCAGGGAAGAGTGGAGTGATGGTCCTCCCCTGTAACTGCCTTTAAGTGTGAGTTATTCTCATTTTACGCATCAGGATAAGGAAATAACCCTTTTTCTCTGCTGTGACAGCGTCTCTCTTGTTGGATTGCAATCATCCTGGGCTGGTGCAGAATGTTCGCAGACAAGTGTCACCCTTCCCTCCTTTTCCCTTTCAAAGCAGAAGTAATTCACATCAGTAGAAGGACAAATGGGCCTGAGGCCCACAGAAAGAAAAATTTGAAATATGACTTAAAATGTACAGCTGCATTCATGCTGTGTCCCTCTATTACTATTATTCAGCCATGTAGCCTGACTTTAACTTGCTTAATATTATCACAGTCTAAATTTAATTTAGCATACATATTGCCAAACTACAAAGGGGATATCCCTCTGAATCCCCTGTGAGATCAAAATTTAGCCAAGTTTTTGATTTCGATGTCTTCTGGTAACTTTGGAGAGTTCCACATTCTCCCTTAGGGTCATTTGAGGTAAAAATTCAGTCAGTGTGGAAGATGAATAGCATCCAACTTGCATTTCTAATTTACGTCTCCAATAATACCTTGAGGCTTTATCCACTTCTTAATCTTCTGGCTCCTCCTCTTAGAATATTTTATTTTAGAAACTGGGCTGGTGTTCTCCTGTACACATTAGATACTGGGTTTTGTGCTACTTCAAGGGCAGCTGAAATATCCTAGCTCTCTATCTGAGATACCCACAGTGTAAGGGAAACCCCTGAGTGACATGAAAACCACTGAAGCTTTTCTCAGCTTATTTAAAAGAGGTGAAAAAGTGCATGGCAGGAGCACCATGGCTTGCTGGTGGCTCCTAATTAGCTCGCTTGCAGTGAGACCACAGTACATCAGCTAGACAGGGTTGGTGAGTGGCCAAAACTCACTGTAGCTTATTTTTCCTCACTCACCTACCAGAGCTATGCATTCACTTGAGTTCCCCCTTTTTTTCTGCTTTGATTTATTAATGAGAGACTGTTTAAAGTCCTGCCACCCTGAGCCATAATTCCTCCTGATATCACTCGTGGTTAGAGCCTGTCATCAGGCATTTTAGCCTGACTACACATCAAGATTTGCTGTCTGGGAAAGAGCACTCCTCAAACAGTAGGATTAATGCTTGATTGGTCTCTTGTCCATCTGAAAGCCTTGAAGACAGAAATAAACCAGGAGAAATCCGACAGAAATAGTGTGGTTTATGTATAATTTTGAGTTTATATAATTCCACATTCTGTTTTTCATGAATTTTCACACACACCTCCAGGGGTGGGCACAAGCATGCATCAGTATTTCTGCCCACAGGAAAACCTCACAGTTCAGGCTTCTCAAGCCCATTGCCATTGTCCTCAGTTTTAGCAGGAGAACCCGATGACCTGAACCTCCTGACCAGTCAGCTGCTGCCACCCCTTAGGAGCTGTCACTCAGTGGAGTGTTTGACTGCCTTGCTGTGAGTGCGTTGTTTTACCACTTGTCCTACTTTGCCCAAAACAATAATCTTGCCCAGAATCCGTCTCTCAGAGACTGGTCATTCCACATGGAGTCATTCCTTACCTCATTTAATAAACTATGTTTTGCCATTAATACTTTTTTCCCCCCTTTTTCTTTTTTTAAACAATAAGCAGTTGTTGAGAGAACACCTAATCTAGAGCCTTCAGTAGTTACTGCTTATCAAGTACAAGCCTTCCAGCTGTGTGAAGGGTTCACCTCTCAGTCCTTGTCTCAGAAGGAACCTCAAATTCTTTTATTCCTTAAATTACCATAATTATGTGTCTTGCAGTTGCAGTATTTTCATTATAATGTTGTAATTTCTTCCATTCTTTTTTGGTTGGTTTCAATGCCCTTCGAAGTGTTTCCTGTTAAATAAGCTGGGAGTGGTTTTGTTGTGGTTTTTTTCTATGTTTGATTGCTTGTTTTTTTTCTCTCCAGGTGCTAATATCAGATGACAGCTGAACCAGCTTTGGTGACAAATCTTTGTTTCGGTGTCACACTCACCAGGTTGTTAGGGGAAGCCTGGGGTTTAAATGACAGTTAAGTGATAAAAATCTAAAGGAAAAACTTTCCAGTTTATAAGATTTGAGATAAGTCTATTTTTACCTAACATCCAAAATTAACATATATACCTTTCAGTTTTATTAACTTTTTGGAGTTAATTTATTTAGAGGACTTTACTGAAAATATATGAGGCTTAGCCTCTTGTTTGAGTACTTGCCCAGTAAAAAAATAGGTAATGATGTTGAATTAATCCGTGTTAAAAAAAAAAAAAAAGAAAAATACTGTGCTGTTTAAAGACTTGGCCCAGGTACAGCAGAAATATTTTCTTTTACTATCCAACTGCTTAGAGGGATTATTTAATTCAAATTCACCAGTGCTGAAATCTCTCATAATAATTCATTACATAATAGGATTACCTTAAAAGAGAGCTAGATGGCACAGTTGGTCAATACAGTATAATATATTTTTGGAGGGTTAGGCTTAAATCTGACCCTGGGACACGAATGCATCATGTTTGCTGGTCTGAATGAAAGCCCAAGTAGATGTTTGTTTATGTTGCATGCAGTCTGGCATAACTTCATGCAGCTGGCAGACTGCTCAGTAAAGACCTGAGACTCAACGAGGAGTTTTGGGCAGAGGAACATTGGCACAGCTGTTTGGAGAACCTGATTTAGCACATCTGAACTGTTCTTGGCTTTAGCCAATGGGGGTAGTTTTTCATTTCCCTGACTGCTAAAATTTATCAAATTCACATTATAATTTAGTAGAAAATGAAGAACAACAGTGCCACTGGAACTCATCTTCAGCTACTGTGTCTAGTTGTTATTACTAATTATAATTGGGATAGAAAAACTGGCTTACATAAAATTTTGTAATAATACCCTGTGTTGCAATATTCAGGTAGCTTAGGTATCTCTCAAAATTAGGAAATATGAAAGAATAGACTTCCAATAACAAGAACAATTTCTGAGTTTTTAGGATGTAATCTACAATTACAATAATCAGTTGGGAAAATCTGTGTCACTTTGTGCTGGATATAGTCTAAATATATTTTATTTATCTGTTAGTAACTCATTTAGTAGTTGTTCCTGAATTAAGTTGTATGTATATTAAAATAAAGTACATTATCTAGGATAAAAATATCATATAAGTAAAAAGAATAGTCATGAGAAATAATAAAAATGTCAACTTTTCTTCTGTTGAAATACAAAAAGTTTTCATTTTTCCCTGTTTCCATACAAATGAAAAGTTTGTATCGTAGCAGATTTCACACAACAAAATTTCAGTGCTTTATTCTGACATCGTGCTACATCTTCTATAGGCTGTGGGAACACTTTTTCAGTACATGCAGATTTCATGACAAACTGTCTGAAAAATGTTGTTTGTTTGTGTAATGTAAGTCAAAATTTCTTACCCTTCATTTCTAATACGAAGGTTGTATTATCATTTCCTAGAACAAGGAATTCTAGTGGAGGAAGTACCATAAGTGAGGTAACAGTCTGCTTCTCTTCCTCAGGCACAATAAATATATATTATTGTGAGCTAAGACAGGCTCTAAGTTTGTAGTTTTTGCGTTTAGAGACTCAGAAATCAGATATGCTATTTTAGTCCTTGTCTCCATTCCCTTTACCAATTTTTTTTGAAAATGGCAAAGTGATGATAGATCTGATATGTTAAATGAACTGTTCTGATAGTATATTTCCTAAATATTGAGAAATGGAGCTTTATCTGTAGCTTCAGTTTACTTTGCTTCCATATGCTGGCTTCAATAGAAGTATGACATTAATACTTTTACCATTTCCACCACGGACATCTTTCTAACTCTTTGTGTGAGCTAAGGCAATTAGATCTAAAAATTTTAGGAAAGGATTCTTTGGCTTGTAACATGTAGGTGAGATGATAGAGCTCACTCTCTATATTAAAAAGAAAAAATAAAAGAAATTGAAATATTTAAATACAGTGCTTTATGATGGATTGGAAAAATCGAGGATTGCAGCATCATAAAAATTTGAAATTCTAAGTGATAAGTTCTAGAGTGTCATTAACATTCACATATTCCACCACAATGTCAGCTACTCTTAAATTGAATATGTGGTGCATTTCACAAATCAAACACTATTAGATATAAAAGGTGACACAAAGAAGTCTCTGTTGTTAAGGAAGCCTCAGATATTACTAAAAATCCAGAATATCATATATGGTATCTGATCATATGTTTACTCTATAACCTAGTGAAGTCTATGTTATAATGGCCTTGATTGCCGTGAATACAGAACTCTTTGTCTGTGTGTGGGAATAATTCAAACTTACTGGTAATAGTGGAAATCTTGAAATTCTCTTACATTGTTAACTTATAAAGCAGCATGTTGTCTGAGAAGAACAAAAAGTCATTTGAAATTAGTCAGTTTTAGAAAAGAAACACTATAAAACTGGGCAGAATAAATTGTTCCTTATTACAGGAATTGTTCCTTATTTTTCAGTAATATTACCTATAATGTTTTGGACATCTTATTAGGGTTTGGTTTTACCATTTAAGAGAAATGCAAGTGGCTATAATCCCTCATTCAGAACTATTCTTCATTAAAACCAGACTGGAAAGGGTCCCTTGTATCATTTTGTGTTAATATTATCTCTGTTGTGTGTTAGCATTATCTGTACAGAAAAGCATGTGTCTGATTTCACGTTTTATTGACCCTTTGAGGACCTTTGAGAGATGGTTAAAAAATATTTTTCTTTACCCCTTTACAGTACTGCCTGTATGTGAATTCCTCACCTCATGGTTGCTCCTGACCACTGCTGAATTGAAAACATAAAAGCAAAATCTTTAGGCTGGACATCATGGAGAATGCTTCATATAAGGCACAAAACTCCAAATCATAAAGCCTTATAGATGTTCAAAATTTTAACCAACAGAAATCTCAAATTACATTTTGAAGAACAACTTGCTTGTTACTTTAGGTTCTACCAGAAAGCAGTGAAGTATAACCAGGTCTGTATTGTTTTCTTTACCTGAATGCCTCATGCTGCCAGCAGTGACACAGCTTTTGGTAGCCACAGAAATCCAGTGGTTTTCTGTAGCATGCAAGTGCTCCTGGGGTGTCTGAAAAAGTACAAACACATGTAACAAAGGCCATCCTCAAAATTCCATGCGTTTGATCTCAGATGAAAACTGGAGAAACAGAAAAAATGCAATACCTCTCCCTTTATATTAATGTATGAAAATCTATGAACATCCACGTGTTTTTATGACTTATAGCAACCATACTTTCATGTATCTTTGAACTTCTGTTGAAATACATATTTATTTATTATTTCCTAAGTGTTTTTGCTTCGTGTGTACCACTGAAGTGCCTGGGACTGTGTATGCAACCAAGAAACATAGGAAACCCAACTTTAGGTTTGGTGATTTGGGTGTTTGGGTTTTTATTTGTTTGTTTGTTTGGTTTGTTGTTGTTGTTGTTGGTTTTGGTTTTTTTGGTAGTTGGTGGTTTTTTTTCATTCATTAAAAAGTATTATTTAATGTTTTAGCTGTCATATGCTATCATCTAGGAGATCCAGCCATGAATCCTGTTGTGGCAGGTTTTGGCTATGTTCTATTGACCCTATACAGTTTGTAATCCATAGGCAGTGTAAAATAGCAATGATTAAAAACAGTTCAGATACCAGGCTGTTTGTAGTAACAGCAGTTGTGCACTTTTTTAGAAAATGTAGTCCATAATTATTGCAAATTTACTTTTGCTGATTCGGAATTTGGAGCCCTCTTTACGTCTTTTGCAAAATAACCCATAGTTATTAACTGATCAGTTGCTTGGTAGGAAGCAGTTGTATTGGGAACATGAGGAAATAAGGATATGGCATTGATCAGAGACTGCATGTCTGTGAGGAATCTTCGTGTGGCAGAGAGCGTGTACTGCACCAGAAAATGCCAATATACAGACTACAGCATTCCCCCATCCCATTAAGCCTGAGGGAGTGTCAAGGTTTACCATATGGCTCTCCATGTGCACAACTTTTGTCAAATTCACTCTTCTCACTCAGCTTTTTGCCCTCCTTTTTTTTTTCTTGCCTTTTTTTTTTTTCTTTTTTGGGGGGTGGTTTTTTTTGTTGGGTTTTTTTTTTGTTTTGTTTATTTCTGTGTTTTGTTTTGGATTTGGTTTGGCTTGGTTTTGTTTTTTTTGTTTGCTTTGCCCTACCACCACTGGTCCTTTCATCCTTCCTCCTTTTGGAAGAGAAATCTTAATTTTCAGCTAGGGATGCTTTTCTCCCTTCTGTTTCTGCCTGCCCACAGATGCTAATAACAGCTCCTTCTTAGTCTCTGTAGCAATCAGGCAGCAGAAGCACTCAGCACTAAAAAACAGGCAAATCTTGGTAGCTGCCCTGCCTCCAATTTTTTCTTTTTTCCTTTCTCTGCAGCAGTTGCCACCTGCCTTCACCTCTGCAGAAGTCTATAAATGTGCTGGTATTCATTCAGTTGAATGGACCAAGAAGAAGGAAACAGCAGCATATGGATCAGTTTACTAAACCGGATTAAAAATTAGTATATTTTACCACATTTTACGAAACTGATGAAGCATCTCAAATGTACATAAATATTCTGCTTCTGTCCAGTGAAGCTAAAATGTCTGGTGAAAGTGATACAAACAAGGTTGACCTCTTTTCATATTAGACATAGAATAGTGGAATAGTGAATAAAGTGCTACGCTATGTATTTTGGGTGAAAATATAATAAATATTCTAATTCATAAGGGAACGAATTCTCAGACTAAGAGAAGACAAAAATATTTAATTTTCTATGTATGAATGTCTGTGTAATATTCCAGAGAAAAGGTGAATATGTAGAGTTTGCTTTTATTGCAAAGACAAGGTTTGGATACAGTATGCTGTGCAGGAAAATCAAATAAGACGTTCTGTCAGGAAGATAAAAAATAAATAGCATTAGTTCTCTAGGCTGATTCTGAGCTATCAAAAATATGTCCAGTCTAACATAGATGGCATTTAGTTATAGCACAGATGAATATTTATTAATATTCTTCAGAGACTGAAAGGATGGCTTTTGTTTTACCAGACACTTGAAGACATGATATTCAAAATGTTTCCTTTGTTTGGCATCAAAAAGTATTATGATCATGTTGGCAAACAGCATACAAACAAAGCTATCAGGCAATGTACTGTACTGACAGGCTTTGAGTTAGAAGATTAGCTTTGAATGAACAAAACTTCAAGTAATTTGCAAGGTCTTTCAGTCAAATGTAGGACAGATGTTTTCTAAATAGTGCAATATATAACATAATATGTGGCTTTAAAGATTTTCAATAAGGTCAGGGAAAAACCTATTTCGGGGGCAAATGGCAGGTGACAAGAAATAAAGTATAAATTAAATCCTGAAGCTGTTTTTCAAGACAAAAACAAGTGTGATTTAGATTTGGTAATGAATGGACAGTGTCAATGAGGCTGTTGAATTAAAAAGCAGCAGCAATTGTGCATTTTCATAAGCAAGAGAGAGTGCAACTTTAATTGTTCCTTCCCAGTGTCTTTGTTGAATTTGTCAAGAGAGGCCAAAATAGGAGAGATTGTCCTTTTTGAATGATACCCACACTGGCACGACCTGCTTGTGGGAGCATGGGGGACCATCTGTATAAAGATACCAGAGTATTTTATGTCCTGTTTTATAGGAATGACGTATCCATAGAAAGATGATCCTGTTTGCATCTACGCCTGTGTAGTCATTTGCTGTACAGAAGCTCATGTTCGACGCAGCTCTTCAGGTGCAGCGGAGGCAACGCGTGAAGCAGATTTCTGTCAGAATTCTGGGTGTGAGAGATTAGCAAACAGTGCAGGTGCTGCTGTACTGACTGCACCAGCCTGGTTTAAGAGAGGTGACTTTCTAGCAGAGAGAAGACCTCAGAGTACTGCCGGTGCAGTTAGCAGTGCAGTGATAA
The DNA here is from genome assembly GCA_013397115.1 of Edolisoma coerulescens. Taxonomy (NCBI): domain Eukaryota; kingdom Metazoa; phylum Chordata; class Aves; order Passeriformes; family Campephagidae; genus Edolisoma; species Edolisoma coerulescens. Next base: position 1,193,063 of record VWZW01002576.1, read on the forward strand.
CTCCCTTCCAACCTGCTTTATCCCACTGTTCCTTCCAAGCACTGAGTCAGGGTCAGCAAAGGGGCTGAGCACAGGATAGACAGACTGTCTGTACTCTTCAGTTCAAAAGCATAGGGCTGTAGTCTCTGTTGAATCAGGGCTTATTGGTGCCAATACGGAAAATTAACTGGCTTTGCTAGCAAATGCAGAGGAGTGGTGTTATCCGAGCAATGTTAAATGCAAAATTGACAAAACCGTGGAATAAAAGCTCTTGAAAAATGCCAGCAGGGCATGAACAGGATGGAACATACAGTAGGAAGGAAAAAATTGTTTCTTTAAGTCAGATGAGTTGTGCACCAGAGTCTCAGCGTTCATTTAATGGGAAAGTAACTTTCTGTTTGATAAAAATGCAAAGAATAACTTGAAAGCGTGAACCGGCTGGTGAGTGATGTACTTTGTTAGGCTTCAGCAGTAAAGCCTGAAAACGGCAACCTTTGTGCATTCTAACAGCCCGTTCATCTCCATGCTGCTCTCTTCTGGCTACCAAACGATGACACCTAAAAATGTGCGTCACTGCTGGGCTCTAATTCAGCAGCAGCCAGAACAAAAAAGATGGCAGGTTCCAATACAGAGGGAGAATACCTGCAGGGAGTGACTTCTTGGTTGTCGTAGAGGAGAGGACAGAAAATTTGGCAGTTGAAAAGAACTGCCACTGATTTTCTTCTTTATTTCAGGAGAAACAAAGCCCAAAATTCTCAGTAGGATGAAGCTTGTCATTCTGTTCCCATAAACACACAGGGAAACACGCAAGAAAGGCAACACCCCAGTACATTAAGTCTGTGAGAAGATGCTAATAATACTACTTTTAACATATATATACATGTGTGTGTGTGTATATATATATGTATATGTATGTAAGTTGCAAGTTGTACTGATTGTGCCACAGCTTGGCATTCAAAGTCAGCAGATCTGGAAGAGCATCCTTAGCATTTCTCTCATCCCATGCCTCATGATTAATATTCAGTAATCTTTCTTATGGAAACTACTTAGCTCTTGTCACCCTTTATAACACCCATTGTTTACAAGCTATTAGAAGAGCTATTAAAAGCTACTCTTGTGTGTCCATGATCCCAAGCTACAGTTATCTCTGTGTATGGATTGTTTCTCTAGATGTGCACTTGCAGAGCCAGTACAGAATACAGAGCGAGATGGGCAGGTGGTTGCATGATTAATCTCTTAACTTATTGCAAAACCCTACTGCTTCACACTTTGATCTTCTTGATTGTTAGGATATGATTATTAAAAGATGCCTCTGCCCGAATTAAGGTGCAAATGAGACCATATGACAAAGTCAGTTGTACAGATATTATTTAACAATAAATGAGAGAGAGAGAGATTTAGTAGAAAGACAATCACCACCACATGGGTCCCTGTAGTGCCTCGCTGGCCCTTCTTCTTCTGGTCTTCTTGGTGGCAGGGTCTCCAAGTGGTTTTCTGGAGGTACCACTTTTATACAGGCCAAATCCTGGGTTTCCATCAAGCTTAGATGCTGTTCCTACGACTTGGACTGGCGCCTGTATACGGACTTGCTTCCTTTCCCAAGGTGTGCCATGGTGGGAATTTTTGTCCAGTTAGGTTACCCAGATCTGCCTCACAAGGCCTGGCATCTTCCTGTTGTTGCTGTCTGTGTTTTTCACAAGTTCCCTCAGTTGATTTTTGTCTAGTGTGCTCGTTCCAAGCCTTCACCTTCATTTAGGCCTGGAATTAATGCCTTCATGTTTGCCATCTGTGCCTGTTGTGGTGGCTTAACTTATGGGAACTTCCTTCTTTGACAGTGTTTTGAGATATTTCACTGCATTCTTTAAGTCATGATATTGGCTTAATAATCTGTCTCTGGATATGACAGTCTTTAAAAGCTTCAGAGAGGAACCAGAAAATTTATAATATTCAGCACTTACTTTCCTGTTATAATCTTTATTAACCTTCAATTATTATTACACTTAATAATATTTGTTTTAGGCTGTGGCTTCCAAGCTTGTTTACTGTGGTACTTTCTCTTCTTGTATTTCTATTTGCAACTAGAAATATAAATCAGTGAACAAGTAGCAGAATTGGGGACCTAATGTTTTAGGCTCTCAATTCGAATTTGTAAGACTTCTAGAAGGATTTGTTGTCACTAATTGTTGCTGTTGAATTTACAGTGTTGCTAAATGAGCAAAATTCTCCTGTTTTGATAATATTCTTCAGCAATATGTTCTATCTGGGGAAAAAAAAACCAAAACAAACCAACAAAAACCCCCACCCTTGACTATAAGTTTGAAACTGGTGTTCCTTCCCTCAGTATGCGTTCCTGAATTGTAAATTAGGGAGAACAGAAACTGCTGGTCTTTTCACTTTGTTCTAGTCAATATTAATGCTTGTTTTTATTATGCATTCATGTATTTTTCCTTTCTTAGAGGGAATGAAGTGTGTTGCGGTATATTTTAAGGAGTTTTTTGTGTCTTTTCATATTCCTCTCACTCCTCTTTGACTTTCTGCACTTTTTCTTCTCACCTCCTTTTTAATACTCAAAGCTCTTGACCGTTGAGTTGGGCAACTTGATATTTCTGTCTTAGGGATTAGCATACGGTTTTAAACTGGGGTATAACAACTAATATTTTCTTTATTTAGAAGCTCACCTGAACATAAATTGATTAGAGTCAGTCTGAAGCCAATCCTTTTCCATATTTTTGAAGGAATCTACCATTGTTTCTGGACATTTTAGTACAAGTGTAAAATTAAATGAGTAAAGGGAGTTAGAGGACTCTCACAAAGTCCATCAAGTTTTAGGACTAATTGTGGTCATCCACAATCTAATTACTTGGTTCCATACTTGTTCCTTCTGGTTTTTGCTCTAGTATATTTTAACTAATTTTTTACAAAATATAATTTCTTCAAAGGAAGGCCTGCTCTCTTGAACATTTGGGACAACCTTTGGACAATTAGAGATTACCTTCTATGCCAAGGCCAAAGATCAAGACTAGGATTCGTGTGAGTGTCCTAGCCACAGGACTTCCATAAAGTGAAGGGCAGGAAAGGGAACAAAAAAGAGATGTAAGCTAGAAAAGGCTTTCATCTGAATATTCCTTCATTACTTACTATAAATTTTGAATTTTTTGGAAACAAAATTAAATCACTTACTCTAATCCTTCCCAGTGTTTGTTCTCAGTTGAAAATGTTTGGATTTGGAATAACTGCCAACTCATTTTTCAGCAAAATTATTAACCAAAGTATGTTTTATCAGTCTCTTCTAGGTTGATGTAAAGTGCCTAATGTGTGTGTATTAATGTGTAAATATGCTTTAAAAAAGCTAGGAACTTTTCAGAAGTTTAACACAACTTGCATGTTTTATCATTAATTCATCATGAAATTAGTCAAATGTTGATGTAGACCTATAGGGGAGATACGTGAATATCCTTTTGCTATGTCACACTCGTATGTCCAATTTGGTACACCACAAAAATTGTTCAGATAGGTCTGCAATATTTTCTTTGTAACAAGAAAACAAATGAATGGTTTCGAGTACAGTTGAAAGAACAAGCGTGGTGTTGTGTTGCTTTATGATCTGTGCTCGGAGTGTGTGTAATACATTCTTGACCTTTCAAGGAACGGCGTTCTTCTTTCAAATGTAGTTTCTTTTTTTATGAGTCTACATATCTATGGGTCGAGGAGGACAGTGATGGAGCACTGTAGTAAATTGACCAACACACAATGCCACTGTCTCTGCAATTGAATCAGAGCCATTCAACATAGCCCTTGTGCTAAAATAGCTGAGGAGTGTGTTTTGCTTCACGTGGTAGAAAGCTGGATTTCCACAGGGAAAAGTTCGTTATATATGTTCTTTTTCCAAGTGTATGTCATGATTTCGGTGAATATTAAAGCATGCAAATAACCAATTTGTTGGACAATTTGTTCTATTTGTAAAACAGGCTCCCAGCAAAACCGGTTTCTCTATGGATAGGAAAAGATCAAAATACAAGATTATATTGGAACAGTTTTGCATATAGAAATATAAGACAGTAGAATGATGATAATGAGTGCTAAAGAAATAACTGACAGACTTCAGAGAGAAATAAGAGAGGGTCACTACTTTGGTATCTACTGCTGTTCGCTTGGCATCTGTGGCTGGTTGGCAAGAGAGTTTTAATGTTCAGATACTGCTTAGGTGTTTGCTTGTCAGTCTGTAGGATATGTTAAATGATCATTTGGGAAAAAACCTCAGAGTAGTTCCTTGGATGTACAAGTTAAGAATTTAAGGGAGCTTTTGAATAAGAACTAGAGGAAACCGTTATTCTAGTGAATAAAATACAGCACTTGAAGTTGAAAGATCGTTTTCTTTTTCCTTATTCAGCAGAACTGGAAGATTTTTTTTCTGATGTTGAATTACTTTAAGTGATGGAAGCTGATTTCCTTTAGGTAAACATTGGAAAGGTTGGTCAGATAAGCTTTTGTTATTTGCCTTAGTGCAGAGCAGGATTTATACAAGAAAGGCTGGTGGGGAATTTAAGTGTGTGATGACTTATTCTCCTTAAATACCCATGAAGTTGCAAGTGAGAATATTGATTGTGATATTGATCAGCTTAGTGATGGTGACGAGACATCACTATATTAATTATAAGGTCCTACATTTACTGAATAACTGTTCATTCCTCTCTCTCCCTTTCTCTCCTTTTACTTCTTTCTCATAGCTGTGCAATTTAGATGAGTAAGAGTGTGTTTTATTTTGTGGTGTTCTAGTCCAGGTGTAATCACAGCACCAAGAACAAATGAGTAGTTGTGAATCCTCATCCAGTAGCCATTTCAAAGAGGAGTTGTTCTGGTTTTCTTCCCCCCCTATAAAGTTCAAATGCACTTTGCTTCATAGCCAATGAAAGGCAAGGAAATAGAGAGCAAGAAGAAACGAAAGTCGCATTTCCTTTATTCTCTGTTGTTTTTCCAAATTATTATTATTATTATTATCATCATCATCATCATCATTATTATTCTATGTCCCTCTGTGTGCCTTAGGGTAGTGTAATAGCCTGGCATAGAAAAGAAAAGGGAAAAAAGCTTTGATATCACACAAATGGATTAAGTGGCTGAGTTAAAACTAGGAGCTGTCAGAAGGGAAGAAAGGTATCTTCTGAAACATTTTTAAATCACATGTAGAAATACCCTATGTTCTGAATGTCACTTACATTTTGGCTGTTTCATTGGCTCCAATGCTTGAAAAAAATCAGAATTCCTATCACGTAGTAGGACTATTTCTCACTGTTTACTTTTAAGTTCACTTGTCCCAGTGTGTCCAGCTGAATCATTCAAATTTGTGTTGAAGCCTACAGGACAAGTGACAGGAAGTTTATGAGCCTAGGGGAGACTTGTACCAGAAATAACACAGGCAGTGCGAGCAGCTCACTGTATCTTCAGGTCACATTATTTATTGATTTTATTTTAAATATTGTTCCATTGAAATAACTTTACAAGGTTCACAACAGATTTTCTTAGGGCCTGAATGGACATCAGTATGATACAAATAAAATTATACAATAGCAGTGTGTCATCACTCTGCAAAGTTTTCACTATCAACAAACCTTTTTAAAGAAACTTAGGTGTTTCAGTCTTTGAAAACCAGACAGGATGAATTACTGCTTTTATTCCTACTTAGGAGAAAGACAGAGTACCATCAAACAGTGAGGAGCAGCTGAGGAGACAGAAAGCTAAAATTAGTTTGTTACTGTTAGACCAAGTACTGCACCTTTATTTTAAACTTTCTCCACTTTTTAAAGTTGTAAGTGCTCTGTAAAAGACATGGAGACACTGAGCATGGATGTGACCTTCCGCAGGCACTGAGATCTCTGAGGGGTAGTTGCTGGTGAGTTTTGTTGGAGCCACTTAGAAGATGTCATATCCAAACTTTCATCCTCATACTTTTTGAAAGTTACCTTTTGTGTAGTAAAGCTGACTGAAGTGGATGTTTGCCTCTACTTTTGCTGCTTTTTCATATATCTCAGTAAAGATGCTGGGTTTTAAACTGCAATTACTGAAGCATAGAATGGTCCTTTTTACCAACTCTGGCATGTCAAGCAAACAAATGAAAATTAAGAAGCTGGAGAACTACTAGTTTTTGAATGCTCGTGATTGTGGGCTTTAAGGTTAAGAGTCAATGCCCCTGAGTGTCATAAACTATACAATTAGTAAATTCTCTGATTTGGAGTTGACAGCTTCACTGGGTCCTCTCCTGACATGATGTGAGATAGACTAGAAAATATTGTCATCTCCCCAGTCGTGGATTTAGGTTGATAGGAAAAATATAGCCACTGATACAAGGCCAGAAAGCTTTCTGAGCTGCTTTCTTGATATTCAGCTCTCGAAACGTAGTAGTGGAGTTGTACCATCTTATGTTTGGAATAGTGATAGACCAATAAAAAGATTAAATTTGCCTTCATGTCAGTCCAGAGAGGAGTAATCTGAATCAGGACTTTTCACACACAAATCTGCACCAACCCAACCCTTGTCTGCAAGTGAGTACCATAATAATAGGCCTAAGTGTTGATGTGACACTGGTATGCCTTGCTATAAATCTTTTCTTCTTGTGTGGCTATCTGATGTTCTCTCGGTATGAATTATGAAATGCCTTGTTTGGGGCCTGGTGGGAAATGAGATTTGCTTCATTTTGTTTGCTTTTTTGTTTGGTTGGTTTTGACTTTCTGTAATTTTCTTATATTAGGAAAGAAAAAAAAAAAAGAATGCTAAATAAATATTTCCTGCTTAGCAGCTGAAAAAAGCATAGAGCATAGTACAGCATAATGCTGTCCAAACTGTGATCAGAAATTGAGAGTTGTAGTGGTAGTCTTAGAACTGAGGAAAATTCTCATTTGAATCTGTCCTTAGCAAGCTGCACACATTATACATTCAAATATATGTATATACATGAACATATAATTGAGATGGATGTACAGGTGGTATGCTCCAAGAAAGAGTCAGAAAAAGAGATTAAGGTTAAATGTGTATTTAAAAGTAGGGTTTTAAAAATGCTCACTTTTCTTAAATTCAAATTCAGATGTTTTGAGAAGTCAAATAGGATTCAGTTGTTTGAGGATTACTTTGTGTATGACTTGGATTTAAATCGCAGGGCATTTCAGATCAGCTACTCTGTTCAAAGCAGCTGCTGTTAAAGGATTTATACATGCTATTGCTTCCAGGGTATTAGTACAGCAGGTCTTCTTCTAGCTGAATCTGAAATGAAATGTAGATTTTTACATTGTCCTTGTCTAATGTGTATTTTTTTTGAGCGATCTTGAGCTGCTGTTTAAAGGTATTAACTGGTTCAAAATCGTTGGCATTGTTTAGAGGATTTTAAATAGAGGAATACAGAGTTTTAAGCTATATGAAACCATGCTTTCCATTTAACTGTAGAAGTGTAAAAATAAAGTCTCTAGAGTGAAAGAAGTACTTAGAATCATGCATTCAGTGATTCAGATCCTAAAGAAACCCACAGATGATACTTCAGTGAGGGTAATTTGAGTATCTTGGATTATCATTATATAGCATTTCCCCAACAGGATGAAAAGAATATAGAGTATTTATGAGGGGGAAAAAAAAAGGTTAAGATTTTGGTAAGCTTTTTAAGCAAAGTCAAAAGAAAATGAAATATGCCTACAGTATTTCACTCACAAACAGATGGCCAAACATAACAAATCAATAGTATGTAAATAACAGTGTTAAGAAGATCTGTTGCAATGCATGAAAAATTGCTGGTTTCTTGGCTGCTACCTTCATACAGACTAAACCTTCACAGAGAAGAGTGGGATATTTTTTTCACAGAGACAGATGTAGTGGCTCAAAGTTGCCATCTTCATTTAAAAGTCCATTTTTTAAAAGAGTGCAATGCAGAATCAACAGATGCCCTTTAAAACTTGTAAAGGTGCCACAAGAAATGCACAGAGCTCGAAAGTCTGAAGATGCAGGCAGTGAAAGGAAATACTGCTCTGTTTTCACGAGGCCTGCGAGTCCCCTGCACCCACACAAGTCTGTGACAGAGAACTTGTGATGGAAACGCAAAAGTCTGAGCAGAGTTGTTGCAGCAGGCAGGCTGTGAAATCGTGAACTTCTGGTTCTGGGGCACGCAATCACCAGAGCACTGGCACAACAGTGTGTCTTCCTGTTTAAATTCACAAGAAAAGCAGTGGTACAGATTGCGTCTTAGTGTGCTGCTTCTGGAAACATCATTTATTAACTACCATCAAGATCTACAATCTTTTTCCAGGTGTGTTGCAAATAGCATCTCTGGTATTTGAAGACACAATTTGCTGCTAAAGTATGTTAAGGGTGTTTGCTCATTCAAATTGAAATAATGGGGGATTTCGTTGTAGTTTTAAAAAAGGGCTGTGCGAGTGACTCAACTTGTGACCTCAGGCAACTGACTTAAAATCTCCCTGTGACAATGGCTTGTCTTCTCTGGAATGTGAATGATGATACTTTACTCCCTTTCTCTAGTAAAGCATTTTGAGTTCCTTGCATTAGGAACTTTTGTCTGGCCTCTGTTCTGTACAGCATTGTGCAAAGTAGAAATCAAACATTACAAAATATGGAATGGCCAGAGACCCCTGTTTTAAATTGAGATTCTTCTGCTTATTATTTTAGAAGAATCAGAAAAACCTACTACATTTTTCTGAAAATAATTAGACATGATAAAACATCGATCATTTATAGTCTAAATGATTAGTCATGAATTGAAAGTTCTTAAACAAGCTATTCTTTAAGAAAACTACCAGTTTCAAAAGATCACTTTTTGTGCAGTTGACCAAAATATGTTTTTTGAATATTCTCTAAAATAAAATTACAAAAATAGTATGTATTTTTGATATAAAGTCTGTTTTCATTTTTTCCCTATTGTTCTTTGCTACTAATATAATAAGATTTTCTGGAGCCCTTAATTATTATTCCTGTTTTTATCAGGATCAGGGAAAGAATTCTCTGCTTTGAGATTTTCATGAAGTACTATTTGTAATATGGCCTTTCCCAAAGCAGACTAAGATAGCCCAATATCCTTGCACCTCGCCATTTTCAAAATTTATTTTCCTGATATTGTACATCTTCAAATCCATAGAAATAATGTGTGGCAACATGCTTTTGGGAATTTGCTGTTGACTATGGCCATGTCTTTTTAAAAAACAAGTTTAGAGATTTATTTGCCCTTATGTCATTATATCAATGATGTGGATTATTTCAGGAATATTGTGACCAATCCAAATTCAAGCACTTCTGAACTTGAACATTTAGGAAACAGATGTGAAAATTATGTGTTAAGATGTTTAAACATTCTTTATCTTACTCTAATGCTATGTTAGGGTGGTTAGGAAAGATGGAAAATATATTTTAAAAAAAACAAACCAACCAACAAACAATTCCATGCATTTCCACACCTGTTAGCATACAGATATTGTATGGAATAGTAGAATATCCTGAGTTGGAAGGGACCCATGAGTTTCATAGAAGTTGAACTCCTGGCCCTGCACAGGATACCCCAAGAGCCACACCATGTGTCTGAGAGCACTGTCCAAACACTTCTTGAACTCTGTAGGGCTGGTGCTGTGACCACTGCCCTGGGGAGACTGTTCCAGTGCCCAGCCATCCTCTGGGGGAAGAATCTTTTCCTGATATCCAACCTAAACCTCCTCTGACACAGCTCAGGCCAATCCCTTGGGTCCTGTCACTGGTCACAGAGTAAAGAGATCAGTGCCTGCCCCTCCTCTTCTTCTTGTGAGGATGTTGGAGACCACAATGAGGTCTCTCCTCAGCCTCCTCTTCTCCAGACTGAACAGACCAAGTCACCTCATCTGCTCCTGATATTCTCTTTCTTTAGATATTGTCTAAGGGAAAGTTGAAATTGTTTGGGTGCTGTAAATCTGTTAAGCAGGGAAATGTATTTAAAAAGACCCTGGGAAAGCGAACAGGTACTTCTGGACAGAGCACAGAAAGAAGGGTTATCTCTAAGCATGCAAAAGTGGCTGTTTTCCAAAGAGAATCCTGGTTCCTGAAACTGTAACCAAATGTTCTTCATGTTTCCTTCCTCTCCTCCCCTAGGAACCATATCTTTTACAGAGGTAATGCCTCCTGGAATTCCTGTTATGTCAGTATTCCCTCTCTGAATCCTAAACCATTTTATCTAGTATGGAAGTACCATGGAAGGTTGTGGGTCAGTAGCCATGGAAAGGTCTAACTGAGCTTCTGATATAAAAAGAAGAGGAATACAATGAATGAAAATATTGTTCTGAAATAGACCCTGAAATACTCTTTCAAATTTGTCAGCATTAGTATTTCAGATTAAAGCGTAAAGTACAAATCCATTTATAACTTTGTCTCAGTTTTGATACCCTATATCTTCATTGTTAAATTTGATTCATTTCTTTAGTTCCCTCAGCTCTGTTCTCACTTTGGGTAAGACTTTCCCTTGCTTCCATTCTCCTTTCATACTTTGCCAGCTTTCCTTGTAGAGAGCTGAAAATATGTTACAGATCATTAACATGACTAATCTCAAAGTACTTGTACAATAAACATTGCTAGCTCTAGCAAGATAGACCATTTCCCTCTCTACGTTCTGAGGTTATAGAAGTAAGCTCTGAATTCTGTTGCTATCAAATGTTCTCCTATTGCTGCCTCTCCATTTGACTTTCCTGTGTGAAATTTATGTTAACTCTAATATGACCACAGCCTAGTAGCAGAGATTGTTTTGTCTGTCAGAGTGTTACGTGAGAAAGAGCAAAACTGGTGGTGAGAAAATTGAATTAACAGATTAACAACTTAAACATCAGTTTTGTAATGAAAATAATCGATAATGTTTACATTTAAAGTGCAAAGTATAGTAAATACAACGCCAGTCTGGTTACATTAATATGAAGAGAAACAGAGAAACATTATTATAATAATAATTTATTACTTGTACAATTTAATAAGGAACATTTTCTGGTGACAAGCTGGTTAATAAGAGCAGGCAGTCAGAACGGAATATGTTCAGGGAGCAAATGATAGTTTTATTCCTAAGGGTTTAGTTTCAAATTCTCCTGGTTTTCTGCAAATGGGAAAATGAGAAATCATCCAGTGGTAATTGTGAAAAATTTCCCCCTCCTGTTTTTTTTAACCACTTAATCAGTTTCCTATTGCAGGATTCATTTACAGCTTGCTCAGTTTGGAATTAGATGAGCAATTATTTAGCTTTTTCTTAACAAACTTGGGCTTCTGGATTTTTTTCTTGTAATTCTGACTTTGTATTAACGTTTTTCCATTCCCTCCTCTTTTTTTTTAGCTTTGTGAAAGTCAAAAATCTATCCTTGTTGCATGGTAAGCACTATTAATAAATTTCCCATTTACTCCTACTCCCCTTTTTGGTGTCCCAGCACATGATTCCTCATGAATATTTTCTGTCATATGGAAATACCCATACTACTTAATAGTTGACCTCAGGAAAACATGGCTTAACATGAAACTCTACATGTAATGGAAAGGAATTTATGGTGTTCTGTTACCAATGAACGCCATCACAGAGTGAAAAAATGCCAGAGGACAATCTCAGTGCTGAACTTGCTAGAAATTGTTGCCAGAATAGTCTATGAGATGTTTAATTTTTCAAATGAGTTGCTATTGGGACTCTTTACTTAGAAGAGGGTTTCATGCTTTCCTGGAAGGACTCAGTTTTCAGCTGTTAGCAGTTTTTATCCAGCTGAATTACAATAACACGCAAAATGTGAGCAGTGCATTCCAAGCATAAAATGATGCATCTTTTGCTCAGAGGGTGTGTGTTTCGTATCACTGAATCAGTGGAGTTATGCCACGTGATGCCATCTGAAGATTTGGCCCTCAGTAACACAAAAAATTCTGTTTTCAAGGACCATTACTTGAATGGAATAACCCAATCACACTAAAGGTCAAACGTCTGCTGTGCCAAACTTTGGTACAGGAACTTCCCTTCTCCAATGGTTGGGATAGAAAACAAAAGGACAGGTGGGTAAGTAGTACAAAATTTTTGTGGTATTTCCTTTTTCTGTCTTCTAGAAGTTACTTGAGGTCCTGTGGAAGTATGATGTGACTTTCAAAATGGAGAAGGATTTTGTTTATTTGAACCGCCCCTGTTAAAATTTCTAATTTTAATGGCGGCTGTTGGGAAGTTGGTTTTAAAGGTACTGAGGGCTAGAATTGGGCCAGAACTTAAACACTGACATGCAAGCAGCCAGAAATCTCTGGCTCCCTATTGCCTGAACTGCGATAGCTGCATAGGTCAGATTGTGTAGCAGAATTATTTCTAAAATTACATAATTTCTGGTAGTAATAGTACCAGAAAATGATATGTGAGGAAATGGAAAAGTACTTATAGCAAAGTTGAAATAGAGGCCTTAAGTACTGTATTTGGCCTTGATAAGTCAAAACAAAGCAGAAAGATTTCCTCAGTTACAATTTATATTTCATTTGCACACCCATAACAGCAATAAAATGATAACAAAGTATAATTTTGATGACTTAGCATTCACATAGATGCCATTAAGAAAATATTGTGTTGATTGAAAAGATTTTCTGGGGCTTTACTGTGAAAGAAATATGTTACTCTTGAGAGTGACGAAGGTTGGCTGAAAGCAGTGTGAGTAAATTCTACGCCATTGTATCTGTGGGTAAAAATAGATTGGAATATAAAGGATTATTATAGATAAAGAGATTACTGTTACTAATATACATTCAGAAGGTTAGGGATGACCTAAAATCCCAGTTTCAGGGATGACCTAAGTCCCTGATGTTTCTGAAACAGAGGGTTACTGATGGCAATTGTTTCTATTCTCAGGGAGAGCTCAGGTGGCCGCTTGTGCTCAAAGCCTTCCTTTCCCATCTACTCTGACAATACTAATGCCTTGCTCGAGAAACTCCTTGCTGCAGGTGTTCAGCCTGTGAACCCATTCACTGCTTCATGCCAGGCCACACTGCTGCAACTGCAACTTTGAAATATAATTAAAGCTAATCCACGGAGTTACAATCTGCCTGGCTTTGAGCATTTACAGAAAAGCAACCAAATGTGTTGAACCCAAGAGAAAAGACCTTTCTTTCAGACTGCATAAGAGAGAGTGCATTTCCCCCACGAATTATTATATTGGGAGAGAGCTGTTTTTAAGATCATGAGAATAATATTAAATTGATGAGATGTTGACAAATAGCTTTTCTTTATGTATTTAAGACGAAATAATGGAACGTATCTGACATTAATTTCGTTTTAACGTAGCCTTTGTTTAACTCAAAGTGTGTAGTGGATGTTTTTCAGCTGTGTTACCTAAATGAGTGGTTAAGAATGTGCTGAATGTTGTAATCTCGCTTTAAATCCACTTGGCACTCTGATAACTTAGAAATCTTAGGGTGTCTCAGGATGGTAAGAAGTGAGAAAATAAAATGGGCATTTTTAGGGGAATTTAGCCAAAGTGGCAATATACTGGGATGGAGTGAGTTGTCTGTGTGTATCTCCTATCTTGCTTACTCTCTTCCTGAGCTGTCAGCTGGTTAAAGCACAAAATGAGAATATAGTTCCCTGATACCACAATGACAGTTTAAGTAGTACCTTTCCCTGACCGTATCTTCTATTGCAAAGTCCCTGAAAATTGCTTGCGAGGGTGTGAAGTGCATCAAATCAGATCAGGGAACTGATTTAGATTAAAAATAAAGCCTCCTTCTCCTCACCTTTATTCTTTTATCCCATTTCATTCCCCGGCCTGGGCTGACAGCTGTGCCGGCAGCTGTGTTAGCACAGCACGGAGCAGAGGAGGAGCAGGAGGGAGGCAGCAGTGACAAGAGGCAGGAGGTGGCTGCTGCTCGCCAGAATTAGTATTGAACACCTCCTCTTATCGAACTGTGGCCTCTGTGCTGGCACTCTGAATGTCTAAGGCCAGGACTGCCGGCAGAAGAGGGAGGAAAGTTTCTGGAAACTTTAATGTCTGTGCAGGTGCAATTAGTGAGGAATTGGGACTGGTCATGTGAAGTACCTTGGGAAAGTGTCTGAAACCTATTGTATGAAACTATTTTAAAATAACCCTCTTAGGAAATTTAAAATTTGTTTGAAGTAGATGTAGGAAGTAGAACTGAATTCTCCAATCTTGCGTTTCCCAACTAATTAGGAGTTCTAAAGTACCTTCTCTTGTTGCAAGAGCCCCTCAAGCATACACAAAGTAGATCTCCAGGGAGTTAGAACTTCCGCTGTTTTTCAAGTGACTCTTTTCCTGCAGCAGGGTGCAACCCTCTTTGATTTGATCGAGTTGGCCAAATCGTTTACAATTTTGCCTCACTACTAATACATTTTGCAGTACCTTGTGCCGTTCTATAATTTACTTCTAATAAATGTGTGTGGTCTTCTCAATTTGGGAATTCTCCCTAAACCTATTATTGACAATTTCAGAAGTACTAAAAGCTATTTGATAGCTCAGGTAGGATATCTTAAGATAAATGCAGGTAGTGTGCTATGAACTATTTTTTTGAATGCTACTTCTTGTAAGTTCTTATAAATGGCTGTTGGAAATTAGTGTGAATATGGATTTTTCTTTCCATAGTATTTCACCACTGTTGCAATCTGTTGTCCAAATTAGTTGTATAAAATGTTTTATCTGTAAATTGGGATACTTATATGTGTACATGTGTTTATATATATGCACATATATGCAAGCTATATATATACACACACATATATTCCATTATTACATTATTATTTGTGAGTACAAAAGGCTTTTAGAATACACATTTCAGGTTAATTTTTAAACTGCATAAGTCTGAAAATTTTTTTTGGACTAAATGTTGCTAAATTTGTTAGCTTGTATCTGTTGCACTTTGTTTCTAGTGTTCAATTAAACACTTAACTTGCCTACTCATTGATCCCATGTATTTAGGCAGAGCTGTGCTCACTTTTAAATTCAATTTCCTCAGGGAGAATACAAATATTTTTAATTTTGTTTTGTGAGCCATATGTTCAAGAGCCGCTACTACTTTGCTGTTTCAACTTTCTTTGCCTTTTTCTGCCTTTACAACATTCCAGACATTCAGCAGTACAGTCTAAATAGAACACTGTAAACATGCCACTAAAAAAAGTTTCTTGTGCAATGTAATTTTATTATGAACTCAATATTTATCTAGTTTTATCCTAATATCCCCTGTTTCTCAGTTCTTCTCTGAAAAGCCATCCCTCTTTCTGTTTGTTTTGAGTCAGGTTTTATAAATGTATTGCTACTCATTCCTTTTATCTTAGCTCCAGCATTGTGGGTTTGCTCCAGGACTACTTTAGGGTTGTTTTTACTTGTATTTTTAATGTGTTTCTGGCCACCAGACCATAGCAAATGTGTCTTCATTGAATGCTGGCTATTTTTTTTATTTTATGTAATATTAAATTTGTCTCTCTCTTGTGGTCATCTGCCCATTTTCATGACTCATCCCTGTTCTTCTGTTTGGTCTTGACAAGGAAGTGGAGCCTCCAGGGATGAGAGGAAGAGCAAGTGAGACTCCAGGAGAAAATGGGCAGGAGAGGCCAGTAGCTAAAATGCTGCAGTCAGACTGGATGACAGTTTAAGCCTGCTGGCAGTGGGGCAAGGCTATGATGTCTGCTCCAGGCAAACCAGCAAAGAGGCAAAAGTGGCCTCATTTCATAAAAGTGACAAAAGGTGTAACGAAACCTGTGCAAGAAGAAAGGAGAAGAGACAGAATCTGGCTTTATCTTGAGCGTATTTGTCCTGAGAACTATGTGTGTTAAATTTCTGCTTGGGAAAGAACCAAAATTACTTAATTGCATCATTAAATTTTGCCATCTGCAGATTTTAATTGATGCTTAATTATTAGAGTGAGATGTCCTGTGAACATTTTGAGTAGTAAATTGAAAACTTGAAGCACAGTTGCAATTCCAATGATGTGGAGCCTTTGCAGGATGGAGTAATAACATATTTGGATGCCATCTAAAAACTGTATTCCCTCCTTTGCTGCATAATTATGTTTCTGTAACCAATGGATTTCCTTTATCAGATTTTGAGGATTCTAGTCTGAAACACTTGTGTAGATCACATTTCCTTTCTGTTGAAGTGCCTTTGTGGCCTATAAATGTGAGGTGCATGATGAATAATCTTCATTTCTTATGAAGACCAAAGATCTAGTTACCTTCTTGTAGGAAATTTTTTATCAGGTTCCAGCTGTGGCAACATAATTCCAAACAATGCTCTACTCTGCCTTATCATTAGTTTGGGTGTCTTGCTCACTGTAATCTCTCTCTCTTCCTCCACCCCTATTATTTGGTACTTTAAATCTTCAAAATGTTTCATGTGTGTTATTATTCTCAAGGTTAATCTCAAACTTCCATGTTATGTTTCTTATCTGTAAAGGTCTATACTGATTTGACATACCTTGGCAAGCATTTTTTGCAGAATGAGGTAGGGGAAAGGGATATCAAAATTCTCTGTCTTTGCATTACAGAGTCCCCATGGAGCAGCTGCATCAAATTTTTCACATTATTTATGACTGAAGCAAAAGTAACTTTCTGATTGTCCTCATTTTTGTGATTTGTCCCCTACTCAATGTCACACCAGCTTCCCTCTAGAAGAAACGTTTTGGGTTCATTAGTCAGATGGAAGATCACATCCCTTTGTGTAATTATTTGAGATGGTTAGATACCATCTAACCATCTAGGTAATTCAGTCGTACACTTTGAGCTCATTTAAATATAAAGTGCACTAAAAATCACTACCCACTGCTGCACCAAAAAATCACCACCTACATTTTAGCTGCTGCTATTGTGAACTCCTGGGATTATTTTGTGTTAAATTTAACTTTGAAATTGCTAACTTCTTTATACCCTTTCTACTGCAGAGTCTTTTCTCATTTATGATTTTTTTTCTTTCTAAAATAAGGTTGTATCGAGGTGGGGGTTTGTCTCTTTTTGCAAGTCACAGACAATAGGACAAGAGAAAATGGTCTCAAGTTGTACCAGGGGAGGTTTAGATTGGACATTAGGTAAAATTCCTTCACCAAAAGGGTTTTCAAGCATTGGAACAGGCTGTGCAGGGGAGTGATTGAGTCACCATCCCTGGTGGTGTCTAAAAGTGGTGTATGTGTGGAACTTATGGACATGGTTTAGTGACGAACTTGGCAGTGATGGGTTTAACTTGATGACCTGAAAGGTCTTTTCCAACCTAAAGGATTCTATGATTCTCTAAAAATTTTCTCTGCAGTGTGGGAGAATGGCAGACTTTGTGGCTGCTGGTCAGTGGGTGGTAAATTCTATGCCTGAATAATATTGAAGCAGCTGAGGAATACGCCCCTTTGTCTAGAACAAAGATTTAATTCCTAAGCTTAGTCTGAAGAAAAAAATAATATAGTCCATGGAAAATTTAATGTCTATTCCTATTAGTGTTACAGGAGGAAAAAAGCGAAACAGGCCAGTGTGCAACCCCTATAACCAAGTCTTTTTTAAGAATGGAGGGATACAACAAAATAAGTAAATTATTAAGTATCCATAATAAAGAATTACTGCTGATGTGATTTTTTGTTTTTGCCTTTGTGTTGTTCCTCTGTTTTCTGGGATGTATGGTTTGCTTCTGTACTCTTTTTTGTGTCAGGTCAGTGTCTTAATCTTTTTCTTTCTAGGTTCATAGTTATTTTAAACATCCTTCTTCTTCCATGACTTGTAAAAACAATGATGCTTTGTTAAACTTCGCCTTTTAATTGGAATCATTACTACTGTCCTAAGTTGTACTCTATTACCAAGTTTTCTAAGCACTTACTGGCTCCGTACTAAGCACTTTGGAGGCTTAGTAAACACAGAAATAATAATTATATTAAAGTTGAAATTACAGTAGTGGCCATGAACAGGAAATCCATGCCTAAGTGCATTTTCATCCTTGTATAAAGAAAATGAGTTTTGGGGAATTGGTTCTTAACATAATATTGTAGCATGAAAGTAAGTTATTCGGTGCAATATTTTCAGGTAATTGTTATGCCCACTTAAAACACACTGAAAACATGAGATCAGTGCTGTCTTAAATAGGGTTGTGGGATGAAAGCTATCTTTTGTTGAAGAAATCTGGAAGCTGAGTAGGAATGTTCTAAAACAAGACAAAAGTGGGAGTGACACTATCAGTGGCATAGATAACTATTTGTTTTAAATTGTACAGTCAAATAATTACATTGTTGAAGTGAAAGATGGAAATTTCCTTAGAATAATTTGAGACATTCATTTAAATCTTAGAGGTGATTTTAAAAGATAAAAAATTTAGACCAAATACGAAGAATACAGTCCAGAGACTGATCAGTGTCATCACCACTCAAATGAAAGAACATTCTGTGCTGGCCTAGTGCACCACAACCCTTGGACCTTCTCCATTTCACTCTTTCCATGCATCCTTATTGTTTGGGTTTTTTAATGGCTGCAAATTCACCTGATGTTTTTCCCTTTCAAATATCCAAACTTGCATGGCTGTAAGATTGGTTATGCATGGGGTATAGTTTTAGAACCTGATTTTAGTTTTTCAAAGGTGCAGAGGAGGTCACAGAGCCATTTCAATGCAGCAGCCCGTGTAGACTCCCTGCCCCTCAGCAAATCAAAATCTTAGTTATCCTCAACTCCCTTGTGAACTTAACTATATTTAAAAATGGAGTTAGATTGCTGATGTCAATAGAAAACAATGCAGGCTGTATAAACACAAAATATCAAATATAAGAATGTACATTTGCTAAATTTTAATGTACGTTCCTACAGTGTTTTTTCCTTTCTATGTATATGTCTTCATTTTTTTTTTTTCTAAGTTTTATTTGGCTTTCATCATTCAAGTAATAACTGCTGTTATCTACATTTGCAAAATAAAACTCTAAACATTAAAGGGAGAAATCTCCTTTGTAAACAATGAGAAAAAGTGTGCTGAAATTTTCCATTTTATATCTAAAAACAGGTATTCAAGGAGCTATAGTATGCATGATTTGTGCTCGAACCATTTTATTGCTTTAAAATCTTATCTTTAATTTGTTAATAAATGATTATATTCTGCTTTAGAAAACTTCTCAGCTGCTCTGTTCCTGAAATTTCAGGGACATGAAATTTTAATTTGCAGAGTTTGTAGGACATATGATGAAATGACTTGAAACGTCTCTCTTGTGTGCGAAGGTAACGCCAGGTAATTGACTTTATGCTCCTGAACCCAATTTTCTTGAAGGAAAATTATTTATATTAATTCAATAAAGACTAATGGGCCTGTTAAAATTAGTTGCTTTCAAAATAACGTATTTATTGCCATAAATATCCCTGCTTTCTCCAGAAGCAGAGGAAAGCTCAAGGTCTTAGTTTTCTCCTCAGAAAGACTCTTGGCTGTAAAATTGTTCACATTACACACATGACACCCCAGATACATTTTGTAGAACTATATAAAACCATTCTCATTATTTCAATTTATGGTGTAACTGGGTGCCAAAGCCTTTGAGTTTTGGCTCAGTGTGAGCACAATGCAGGTTATGAAAGGACAGTATAAATGAAAAATACCTGACCATTACACAAAGGATACTGACACTATTGTGCTCTATCCAGTTGTTTACTGTGCAATAGTATGGAAAGTCTATTATAGTAGTTTTATAGTTACAGATGCTGTTTTGGGACATTCATCACATGGTCTTGAACAAACATGGGGAAATAACCAGTTGCCTGTTATATACTGTATTCTCAAGACAACAGCCCTTTTCCCATCTAGGGGAATGCATTTTCAAGCAATATTGATCTC